>CATIWR010186419.1:0-23842 GCA_949677035.1 Omphalea diandra
GTGCAATTGTCATTGTCGTGTTTTTACAATTCACATGTCTAAATGATTATTTATCTTGTGTATATGTTCGTGTGAGATTTCATATCATTTGATACAGTGCATATGCTCATATGTGATTTCATATCATTTGTGCAATGAATAGATTCATGTGATAATGCCAATGAATAGGGATAGAGATGTTACAAATTAGGTAACATGTTAAACATGAAAGTTGTAAATTTATGCCTCATTTAAATTTGTGTAAAACAGTTTTGTTGAATATATTGTGTAAAATAGTTTTGTTGAATATAATGTGTGAGAGGAAATATGGCTCATTAATTAGGACTAGTTCATAAACTACTAAAACCTCCTCAGCTTGAGATTTTCATATATTTTAATGACCATAAAGGTTGAGTTATACAAAGTTTGAAACATGCATGTTGTAGAGTTATATCTCTTATAAATTCATGTGAAACTATTTTGAAAAATATGTTATGGGTAAAGAGATATGCCCCTTCATTATGACTGACTCTAAACTTGATGAAACTTACGTAATCTATTAATTTTGTTTAGTCAGAATTTTGTAGCCCTAGGATGGGAATTAGATTAAATGAAAGACATGAAAATTATAGATTTGTGCCTTATATAAATGTTTATAAAATAGTTTTGTTAAATATGTTGTTGGTGAAGAGATATTACTCCTTCATTATGATTGATTTCAAACCTGTTGAAGCCTATTCAACCTGAAATTATTCATTTATTTTGATGATCATATAGAATGAGGTGGACAAATTGTAAAACATGAAAAATGTTCCCTTATGTTTTTGGTAACTATTAGTAAATTAGTTTTTTAACTAGATTTATACAATTTAAGATATGGACAAGAGTGTAAGACCATATCATACTATGGTCACAAAAGAATAGGGAATAATTCAAAAATTCACCATGCTTTTTATAGGCCTTATATTGACTTGAATTTTGACTATATTATATCATACTATGTTTAGTTTACCACATAATGGTATAAGAATGAAACCTCAACTAAGAAAGAGCCACTAAATTTCGTGTGGGAGAAATAAGGTTAGAAGGGCCATGTGTAAAATGATTTGTGTATAACATGCATTCATGCATCAATTACCTTTTAATGCATCATATTGATAAACCTTGTCTTACAACCATCATAGCTCTATCTAAACCCTCATGGAAGAGAATGGGTAATCCACTGCCTAGAAAGAGTAAGACTCTAAGTTCGAGCTAGAAAAGTTGACCTGATCATGAAACCAACCATACCACTAGTTATATTGGAAAAAATGGTGGTCAATTTCAACCGCAAGATAGAAGAGAGAGATTTCCAAGGAAGTAAATATGTGAGTCAATATGACTCTTGAAAAGAGGGAGACCTTTGCTAATAGAATTGACAAAGGAAAAACATCAGTGGAAGCGCCCCAACCTATGGTGATTGTTGATGATCTATTTAGGATAAAGGAATACCATGAAAGTAATCTTGCCAAAAAAGTAAGAAGTACAACAACTGTTATAGACAAACTAGTGAAAAGTGAGAAGAGGAGCACTCGGTTTGATAACTTTGCTAAATAGTTAGAGAAAATACAAAAGGCTTTGGGTGCTAAAGGTTTGGAAAGGGGAATAAACATTGAGGAATTATTGGCCTGCAAACTCAAGAAGCTACCAGCTAACTTTTATATGCTCGAGCTTCCCAAATTCATGGGGATCCAAAATGCTAAGAACCATATTCGTTCGTATGTGCTAGTTATGAAGGCGTATGGGGTTCTGACGGGTACCATGTTAGAGATTTTGGACTTATCATTGGAAGGGTCTATAAAGTTGTGGTATTCCAACTGAACAAAATTTGCCAGGAAAGAATGGAAAGAGTTAATAGAGGCTTTTGAGAGGCACTATGCTTATAATTTAGATTTAGAAGTCACATTACAAGATTTTGAATCTTCAAAATAAAAAACTAGTGAGGGCTTCAATGCCTACATTAGAATATGGAATAAGATGGCTTCAAAAGCAACCACAAGGCCTACAAAGAAAGAGCAAGCCAAAATTATTATAAAGGGGCTCTGCTTGGTATTGGCGCTAAAATTAGGGGAATGTTAGTTAAAAACTTTGAAAAACTTTAAGAAGTATGCTTATAAGTTGAAGAGTTGGAATTTGAGTCGAGAAGATAGTATGGGGAAGAAAAAGTGTCCCATCTCAGCCATAGACCGAGGAAAATAAGACAACTGATGTAAATGTAGTAAGAGCACTAAGACAATTTAATGATTTAGGGATGCCTCTATCTAAAGCATTTAAGATGTTGTAAAAGAAGGGACTGTTAAAGCCTTTAGTATCAAGACCACCTCTTATTTGTACCTAAAAGGTGTGACGTCAATGCTTACTATGTTTTTCATCAAGGAATAGGTCATAACATCGATGAATGCAATAAATTGAGGCATGTGATTTAGGATATCATTGATAACAAGATGATTGTTTCACCAAATTCTAAAAGGCCTAGCATTTAATGGAACCCTCTCCAAACTATCATAATATTCCTCCCCCAAATCAAGGGACATTCATGATAGATTATGGAATTCTTAAGGAATTTGTCATTCAACTATCAGGGAGGTCACATGGGAGACTTTAATTTTTTGCACTATTAATCCCTGAGAGAGTTCAAATGAAGAAGTAGAGGAAGAGCAGGGCAAAAGGATGATTCGACTATGGGAGAAGAGTGACAAAGAGAAAAAAGTGAAACATGCGAGCTAGGTGACATGCAATGAGAAATACTACCCTGATAGGGAAGTCCTAAGGAAATAAGGGTCAAAAAGAAGGCAAATAAAGTTGTTATAGAGGAGAAAAAATATGACAATCTTATTGTGAAATAGTTGAAGAAGATGTCAACCCAAATCAAAATGTGGGAGTTTCTCATTATCTTTTAGGATCATAAAAGGACCATGATTAAAGTTATGTCGAATCTGGTTATCCCGAAGGAAGCTACTATGATCATATCATCGCATTGGTGACTCATAAGGGTGAAATCACTTTCTTACATGAGGATTTAGCCCCAAAAGTAAGGGATCACAACTTAGCCTTGTTTATCTAAGCCAAGGTGAAAGAAAGATTCACGGCATGTGTGATGGTTAATGATAGGTTTGGGATTAATATCAACCCATTGAAGTTACTCCATAATTTTGGTTTGTTTGAGAAAGATTTAAAAGTTTATGTCAATGTCATTTGAGCTTATGACGATAGTGGGAGGCTAGTTTCAAGTGCATATAAGACCTTAGTAAAGATGGGCATAGTAAACGAAATGGTAAGATTCATAGTCTTAGACATCCCCAACACTTTTTCACTTTCACTAGGAAGACCATGGTACGACCCATAGGGTAATGTGCCTTTCACAATTCATCAGAAAGCTAAGATTCCTTAATAATGGTGACCATTTGTGCTAAGGTTAGAGAGATTGTATCAACGTTAAGTGTGGTTATTTCGTATCTCTAAGGGTTTTAATTTGTTGGATTCACTGACAAATGGGTTGACCCTAAGGTGATGGGAATTATGTAAAATATGAACTTTCTTCAAAGACAAAGGCTTAGGAGGAATTCTAATGGCATGTCAGAGTTTCCAAAAATCCCTACTCAGACTATGAGGAAAGGACTGGGGTATCATGACAAAGAGTCGAAGCTAGAAGTTTGGGACTTACGCGTAGCACTATTAGATTTCTTTGTGAAAGAATGTGAAACCATTAAGATAGTTAGATAAGAGGCAATTGGAGATTGAGGAGTCATCGAGCAAAGATATGGATGAACTTGAAAAAGGCTTTTTTCTAGATGGATATTGGAGAATTGGTGGATCAATATTATCAGGACTCATAAAAAATGGAGGATGGTAAGAAGAAAAGAAAGGAGAAAGGGAAATAGGTTGTGGGGACAAAGTATGGTCAAGAATAAGGTCTGCCTATAATTCTATATTAGCTTTAGTAAATGTGGTCATGGAATGATGAGAGAAAGATCACAAATGAATAGAAGTAGTATGTGATGGATTATAATTTATGGGCCACAGGGGAAGATCATGCTAAGAAGGGAATTGACTCAATTTAGTGATGTGCACACTTTATGGGTCTAGAGTGGGAATATATCGAGCCATGTAAGTTCATTAAGGCTATTTCTATAGGGATAAAATTGTTCAACATCAAGAGCATGATTATGAACTCGATTGAGGAAGTAAGTGCAAGGAAATCAAAGCTCTATTGCAAAGACTAAGGCTACCACGATAGATGGTACAACACTTTTGGCAGCTTGAGCTTAGTAATGATCAGATGAAATAAAGTTTTAAAGGAGTTGTCAAGGCTGTTGCTGGTAAAAAGAATGGGGAAAAGGCATATCCTGTGTAAAATGTTGATCTTAGGTTTCTAGCTAATGAAGTAAAGGGTAACGAGGAGGAAAAGACTCAAGTAGATGAACTCTAATCAACCAATTAGATGAAGTTGACTTTCTTGCTACTTCTGATGTTCTTGTTTCCAGCCTTTTTGAGGATGATGACATATTTCTTTCTATGTTTAAGACAATGAATGATGAATTGCTTACTTGTGTGATGTGTTTTGTGATGGTAGAGTGCATAGCATGCATCATTTTATGAGCATATTTAACATTAATTTTATGCATACCACTGCATTTAATCTGGGAATACAGGAAAGTCTGAAGATCTTATTCATCGCTAATGATGTCACACTAGAAGAGCAAAGAAAATTTGAATAGTTGTTCAAGAAATATCAAAGGGTTTTTGCCTGGATATACAAAAACATGTCAAGGGTTGACAAGTGAATTTTCAAACAGATAATTTTGACTTACCACATGTGAAATTGGTAAAGCAAAAACTTTGAAGAATGAGAACTGAGTGGGCTTAGTTGGTTAAGGAAGGAGTATAAAGCAATTGAATGTCAAGTTCTTAGCAGTAGTAGATTATCCCAAATGGTTAGCCAATATAGTATTGGTACCAAAGAAGGATGGGAGAGTAAGGATGTATGTCAATTATAAGGATTTGAACAAGGCATGCCCAAAGGACAATTTACCTTTACCACACTTGGACGTACTAGTGGATATTATCACAACTTGTGTTATGTATTCCTTCATGGATAGGTTTTCTAGGTATAACCAAATTCTCATTGCCATTACATATAAGGTGAAGATAATTTTTTCGTAGAATGAAGGATGTATTGCTATAAGATGATGTCATTTGGGTTGGAGAATGTCTGAGTGACATACCAGCAGATGGCATCTATCCTATTGCATGACTTGATCAATAAAGAGTTGTAAATGTATATGGATGACATGATGGTGAAGTTAGAAACTAGGGAAAGGCAGTTTAAGGCTTTAAAGAAATTTCTAAAAAGAAGTCAATGAGTATAACTTGAGATTAAATTCAAAGAAGTGTGTGTTTGGGGCCACCTCTAGTAAGCTGTTACGATACATGGTAAGCGAGAAAAGAATTGAAGTGGATCCAATTACAGTAAAGGCAATTCAAGATATGCCTACACATAAGATGGAGAAGGAGATTTAAGGTTTTTTGGGTTGCTTGTAGTACATTAGTCTATTCATAGCAAGACTGACTCCTATTTGTGAGCCGATCTTTAAGCTATTAAGGAAGGATCAGCCAGTGAAAAGGAATGAATAATGCTAAAAAGTCTTAGAGAGAATAAAAGAGTGTCTAACTAACTTACTAGTATTAAAGCCACTGGAGCTCGAAAAATCATTAACTTTGTATCTATTAGTAGAAGATAGTTTTATTGGTGAAATGTTAGCTCAGGAAGATGGAATAGGAAACAAACATGCAGTGTACTATCTTAGTAAGAAGTTACTATCTTATGAAATGATGAATAATTAGGTGGAGAAGACCTATCTGACACTAGTTTGGGCAAGAAAGAAGTCGAGGCACTATTTTCAGTCATATTCCATGGAAATGGTTTTAAAAGCTGGCCTGATTAAGTACTTACATGAGACCCATTCCCTGATTGGAAGATTGGAAAAATTATTGATCTTACTGACTGAATTTGATATAAGAATGTAGCAAGGAAGTTGATATAAGGGATGGGCAGTTTCAAAGTACTTAGCATAACAACCTCTCAAAGAAGGAGAATCTAAACTTCCCTATTTCCTAGATTAGGGGTTAAGAGCAATTAAGCCTCAAGGGTGGAGAGTATACTTCGATCGAGCTGTAAACAAGAAAGGGGCAGGTGTAGGAGTAATTTTGATCTCGCTGGAAGGAGAGCCTTTCCCCGCAACTATGAAGTTCAACTATAAGGTGACCAATAATATGGCTAAATGTGAAGCTTGTGCACTAGGGCTTGAACTCTTGAAGCAAATAAGGGTGAAAATAGTAGAGGTGTTTTGGGACTCATTGCTAGTCATTTTGCATATAACAAATGAATGGGAATTGAAGGAACACAACAAAAAATAAACAATTTACCTGTGAAATTTTTGTAGGTAAATTGACAAATTCTGTAGGTAAATTAATTTACCTATGGATTGCCTATGAATTGTATCCATAGGCAATCAATTAATTGATAAAATTTGCATACAAATTTTTTCTGAAGGTAAAATTTACCTACAAAAAATGGATTGCCTATGAATTGTATCTATAGGCAATCAATTAATTGATAAAATTTGCATACAAATTTTTTATGAAGGTAAAATTTACCTACAGATTACCTACAAAAAATTCTATAGGTAAATGATGGCTAAATTCAAAAGCAATTATGTTCGTAATTATTGACGAAATTTTCTATTCGTAACTCCATAAGAAAGTTTTGCGTATGGGATTTTTCTATAGGTATTCCATAGGAAAATATTTACAAATTTTTTTTAAAAAAAGATAGAAATTCAGTATGACAACCAAAATTTAAACCATAACAACCAAAATTCAATATAATAACAAAAAAAATGATAGAATTTCAATATAACAATTAAAATTTCAGTACACAATTTCTAAAATATTCATATAATAACAACAAAAACGCTAAATAATGAAGTTCGCCACTAAAGTTAAAATAATAATATAAACTAAACTAATAAAAACTTAACGGCATATGCTCTTGTGTGTCCAACCCTGGATGACCAGAAAAGGTTTTATGGCAGATCCTGCAAGCATACAAAGAAAGAATTAAACAAAATAAAAAAAAAATTTAATGGTAGCATAAACTAAACATGGAAGGAGAACTGGTCAGAAATAAAAAAGAAATGTTATCACTAAGAAAACTAGATAATATACTAAACAAACAAAGCAATGACTAATTACCATATGTACAAAAACCTACGCCATGCTTTCATTTCCTCAATTTCATAATCTAATTGATAGCCAACATTATGTAACAGTTTCATATTTCATAATTATGGCAATGCTAGATACAATAGCAAATATGCCACGTAAGAAAACTTTCACATGCTTTATCAGAATGTTTTTGGTTAGTTTAGAGGAGGCAAAAACACAAGGGTCTTCAAGGATAACAGTGCCTTTAGTATCAGAAAAATTGACCCAAAGGAGACCACATATTAAAATATAACCAAAGTACTTAGTAGCAAAAGTGGAAAAATGAAAATTATAATGATGATGATACAATTATTACTGGAATAATGTAACTATATTAACCATAAGTTGAAAAACTACCTGGTGAATTCTCCGTGGTTATATCCTACCATGAACATTCAGCTCCATCATGAAAAATTTCTAACTTAAAATACTACCTGTTATATCCAATTACAAAGGAGAACACAAGACAAACACTCGTAATAGATGCAAAGAATCTTTTTGAAAGACATAAGCTAAATCTAATCATCAAACTCAAGGCAATCCACTTAAATATGATCAATCAAACTATTATAACCATAAGTTCTAAGTCCAAATTCATCAAGCACAACGATTTGGGCAAAAGGGAAAATCTACTGTACCAAAATAAATAAGGAATAAACCAAATAATGAACCTAAATCAATACCAAAACAATATTAAACAAAAAAAACCCAAATTTAGACTCACATGATCAATATGCTTTGTAGCCACTATAACCTTGCCTTTCATAGCCACTATAACCTTGCCTTTCATAGCCACTATAACCTTGCCTCTCATAGCCTTAGTGAAATCATTGTCCTAACCAATCTACATGTAAATAGAAGAAATAAATAATTGTGTACAAGCCACTGATGATGTTCTCATCAAGCAAGATCTACAGGAAAATGAACTGACAACATCAAAATTTAGAAATCAACAATAGAAGCGAGAATTTTTTTAAAAAAAAGTACGAAGCAAAAGCTTTATTACTGATTAAGCAAAAGCAAAAAACAAATTGCTTCATTTAGAAATTAACAAACAAATTAACAAAAAGCAAAATTAAAAAAGCATCTTGAAATTAACAAACAAATTAATAATAAAGATAAAAACAAACTACTTATAAAACACTCACTTGGTGCAGAGTAGGAAGTGAATGAGGTTAAGGGAGCCAAAACCGTATTCGAATATGGGAGGGAGTGGGGCAAAGAGAGGGCAACAAGGTATGGGGGTCAGAAACACGATCGGGAAGGGGGTTGCAGCGTAGAAAGATAACAGAGGATGGGGTGGCAAAGGAAGAGAGCAAAAGGGGGGACAGTGCAAAGAATATATTTGGGTGGGGGAGGATAATGACGATTGGGTTTTTTTTTTGTGGAGGGTGTGCCTTCCCCGATATTTTTATCTAAATTGTTACCGACGGATTAAAATCTGTTGGTAAACATTACGTACAAATTACCTACAAAATAAATTCGTAGGTACATTATATTTAAATAAAATTTTTATAACTTTATTCTTTTAATAATTATTATCATATATTTTATATATTAATATATTGATATTATGTATAAATCTTTTTTACCATAGTTAAGATATAATATTTATAAAATTCTTTTGAGTAAAAACCAAATATTATTTTAAATAATAATCATAAATTAATTAAATTTACCTACGAATTTGAATCTGTTGGTAAATTTACCTACAAATTTGAATCTATAGGTAAATTTACCTACGAATTTAAATGCGTTGGTAATTATATTCTTATTTACTACTTTTTTTATTATATATTATGCATATAGTATAGTTATATTATGCATAAATTTTTTTCTCATATTTAGGAAACAACATTCATAAAATATTATTTACAATATTTTTATTTTGTTTTATTTTATATTTTTTTACTTTATTTTCATAATAATTTTATTTTATAATAACATCTTGCAAATTATATTTATATTAATATATTTTAACTATTTTTTTATCATTTATGAAACATATAATTTATTGATAATATATATAAAGTATTCTTTATAATATCTAGAAAACATTATTCTTAAAATTATTTTAAAATAATAATAAAATAATATTTTTAATAATAAATATAAATATATTAAATTTACCTATGAATTCAAACTAGTAGGTAAATTACCCAGGGATTTAAAGTCATAGGTAAATTATTTAAGGATTCTATTCTATAGGTAAATTACCTAGGAATTTGAATACGTCGGTGAATTTACCTACAAATTCTAATTTATAGTTAAATTTTCGTAGGGAAACTGTAGGGAAATCTAAGGTAAATCTCGCACCTTGTCTTCACACTTGATTTACAGATTAATTATTTTTTGTAGGAAAATTTTATAGGTAATCCATCACTAATCACTAGGAAATTACATATAAAATTATTTTATAGGTATTCTGTTAGTAATTAGCTACATATATTATTCCCTAGGTATCATGTACCCAATTACCTATGGAAATATTTCTTTAGGTAAATTTCATAGGTAATTTACTATTTTTTACAGTGAAAGAATGTTTAAGCCCATATCTGAAGCATATAAAAGGACTGGTGTAGAATTTTTAGAGAGTTACATTTTATCATTTGCCAAGAAAAGAGAATTCAATGGCCAACATCTTATCAAATTTAGTCTTTATTTAGGATGGGTTGGAGGTGATGTCTATGAAACTGCTAATCACATTTCGATTCGAGACACCATGTTAAACGGGCAAAAGGGTGATGCGAGTATCAATAAAGAACCGTCCTTGGTATTTTGATATTCAAAGGTATTTGGAAAATGTCAAATACATCAAAGAGGCTGAGAAGAATGATAAAGATGTGATCTGAAGGTTATCTTTGCATTGTATGGTTTATGATAGGGTTGTGCACAAGAGAATGCCTAATGGAGTTTATTTGTGGTACGTAGTGAAAGAAGAGGCTGATAGGATCATGGAAGAGGTGCATACAGGGGTTTGTGGTCACATATGAATAACAAAGTGTAGACAAATAAAATTTTAAGGTTGGAATATTGCTAGACAACTATGGAACATGTTTGTATTCAAAATGTTCAAAACTATCACAAATGTTAAGCTCATGGTAGTCTCAGCTCTCTACCACTAGCCAAGTTATAGAATTTGACATTGCCTTGGCCTTTTGTATTTGGGGCATTTATGTAATCAAAGAGATCATACTAGCATCTACAAAAGGGCATAGGTATATTGGGGTAGCAGTGGACTACGGGTAGAGGTCGAAGCCTTCGATAAACTGAGGGCAAAATAGATAACACGATTCATTAAGAAAAAACTCATTTACTGCTATGTGTACCACACCATATTGTTATAAGTAATGGTGTCCATTTTTAGGCAAAGATCAAGGTCATGTTAGAAAAACACAGAGTAGTCCATCTTAAGTCATCACCTTATAGGCCACAGGGCTAATGAAGCAGTAGAAGTAGTAAATAAGAACATTAAAAACTTATTGGCCAAAATGGTTGAAACGTATAAAGATTGGTCTGAGAAATTACCTTTTGCCTATAGGGTTACCAAATTACAACTAGGACGTCAACTAGGATGACATCGTACTCTTTGGTATATGGGACGAAGCCAGTATTACTATTGAATTAGAAGTGAAATCCTTATGGGTATCAGTTGAATCTGGCATTCTTGAGTACCAATAGGTAAGGAGTAGAGTCGAATAACTAGCTTTATTGGGTGAGAAGAGCTTGAAGGCCATGTATCATATTTAATTGTATTAGGCTAGAATGGCCCGCGTGTTTAACAAAAAAATCAAGCCAACCATGATAAAGGTTGATGATCCGATGTTAAAGTGAATTAGTCATACATGCTTTTGAACTAGAAGTAAATATAAAATTGTATTCTCTATGAAAGATCATTGTCTACTATTTGCTAACATGATGCCTATAGCTCTAAAGGTCATGTAACCATGCCATGCAGTCCATGTTGTCATCGGACAGAAAGTCTCGACCAGTGTATAAGCCATAAATGTGACAACTAATCAATATAGCCTCAACTCTATCTAAGAAGAGTTAAGATAAGGGACCTTCTACAAATGAAGGGAGAAACTATATCTAAAATTGAAGGGTGCTGAATTGGCGACACATATGGGCTGGGTTATAAATGTGCCTGAAGCCACAATAGAAAGAATGATGCAATCCCCATCAGTCCTCAGGGTAACACGCATCAGATTCTACCATGGGCAGCTCTAATAGATATCAGTGATAGTGATATGGGACATCCATTCATTCTACTCAGCCCGAGAAGTAGTCAACCTCATCAGGTAAATATTTGAATGTGTTGTAGGTAATAAAGCCTCACATCCATAGTTAGAGTATACAATAATGCCAACCTCTCTTGCAGCCATATCTAAAAAGAAAAAAGAAGAAAAAATAACAAAGTGTGTTTGTTAGGATGAAAACCTGAAAGAGCACCATAAGCAAAAATGAGTGGTCTACTAGATTGAAAACTCGTAAGGGTGGTCCAGGCAAAATTAGGGTAACAAAAAAAAAAAAAAGAAAAGAAAAAAACACACATGTATAAGAAAAGTTATTGCAAGAGTAACTCTTACCTGAAGTAATGGCAAGTTCCCCAGAAAAGAGTCACTAATACTGAGAGCCACTCTATCAAGCCCCACGATGGTCTCGCCCAAGACCATTGGCACGGGGTCCCTCCCTGACTCAGCTCCCTCCAAGAGTGGCAAGATTTGTAGATCAGTCTCTCCATCATCCCTCTGTAACAAATACTTGTTATTAGAATGGCTGCTGCAATACAGGCTTGAGTCATTAGGGCATGGCCTTCTCCTTGACCATTGTCTACCTAGGTACCTCCTCATACTTTATGTCGAATAACTTTACCATCTTTTGAACATGTGGGTAATCCAATTGAGGCAATATAATCTAGTTTGTAGCTATGACGTGATAGTTAAGAATGGTGCCAAATTTCTCTATTAGGGGGCATATCTCCACATCTCCGAAGTGAAAAGTGAGGGTAGTGGGATCTCATAAGTCATAAGCTACCCATAAAAAGTAACTGTCAAAGCAGATAGAAGAGAGGTAATGAAGAGCTAAAAGACCCGCCCACGATATATCATACCAGATCTAGGGAGACAGAGACCTTAGAAATGCTCTTGACATGGTTTGGAAATAAGAAGAAGTGGGTATAAAGACCACATTCAAAAGGTATTTATAGAAGAAAAGAAGTCTAACAAATCTATACAACCCTTGATCAGGTATGTACAACCTTTCAGTGTTGTGCAGATGTCATCTTGGCTTGTACAACCCTCAGTTTTTGGGAAGAAATTGTGTGGCTTCTCTTTTCTACTTTGGTCTTAAAAGGACATTCATACCTATCCTTAAAAGCACATATGTAAAAGAATGACAACATGCATTTAAAGACACAATCTAAGGCTAAATTATGTATTTTCATTTAAATGGTGAAATATTAAAGTTTGACAAAAAAATGGAGCCAATGACACCTCAATTTACCCTAGAAAGTCTTAAGCAAGCATTAAAAAAAACGAGGGCTTTCAAATCACCTAATAAACTATACAATTATGCAAAATATCAACTAAATCTACTATACTAAAATCGAAAAGAGGAAAAAATGTCCTAAAAGGCTAAGAAAGGAGTCTTCAGAGCTCAGCTGTCATCACCTCTAGAGAGAGTTGCCTTAAAATCCTTAACCTTGCCATCTATCGCAACATACCCATGCTCTAAAATTGCTTGAGCTAAGGTCTTAATCATTGCCTCCACCTCTGCTAAAATGCAGTCCTTCTCTATGATATTGCAATTTAGGCATTGGATCTTGTCTTGCAAGAAACATGAAGCTCAGAATGAATAAGACATAAAACACAAATCATGAACATATGCATTACTTTTGTTTTCCCTTACTAACTTACATGAGCTTGTCTGTTGTGTCACAACCCTCTTTAGGGTAGCAATCGGATTGACCATAGCCTCAGTCTGTGCATGAGGAATCTATGAAAAGGAAAAGAGAAACATTTTTAAAAATAATGCTCACATCATAGTCAGGGCATAAGAAGACAAAGAAGAAAAATGCTTACATGGGTGGTTTTGGTTGGCTTAAATAAATAGGCAAATTAGGTGATTCACAATGACATCATAGACCCAGTCAATGAAGTCATGCAAGACTCCTCTAAACAGTCTAGCATGGAAACCAATTAATAAGTTGATTCACGAGCCCATTTGCGACCCCAGGCAACATAAGCACTAGGCATGGAAGCAGGAGTAACGAATCATCATATAGGCTATGTAGTGGTGCCCTGACCTCCATGCTATAGGACTATCCCCTCATTTGGTGTATATTGAAGGAATTCCTAAATAGATGTCTCTGATAGAGAAAGACTCCCTATGAGTGCTCCAACCATCTAGGACCTATAAAGAGTACTAGCAGAAGATAGCTTCGCACCCTAAGGTTCCTCATACAAAATAGGCTGATGGATGGGTTCTATGGGACCTATTACTCATTGATACCCTTACGCTAGCGAAATATGCACTCTCTTAAGTACACTCCCAAATAGAGGTCCCTACCATTAGACGATGACCATAAAAGATAGCATCTACCTCTACCACATCCAAGGGCCACTTCTCTTTGGGACCCATCAAGTCGAGGCGTAGTTGTAATAAATATGGAAAACCATTGTAAGTGTAAACCAAATAATAAAAAAATAAATAATCATAACTCACATAATTTTATCTATACTGAAAGAAGTACCTAGTCTAGAATAATATTGTTCAAGCAAGTTCCTCTAGCAACGATGGAAGATTCCTTATAAGACACGATACACCTTTACAAGAAATAAAGGTAGCCACCATCCATGTCATCCTTAGGGTCTAGCCCCACTTAGGAGCCTAGCTTAATGCCCTATGCTTGTCAATAAAGATAACATAAGTCTCAAAGTAATCAAATAAGACTCAAGCATAAAAAAAAAATAAAATTGAAAGGTACTTATGATGAGGAGCCTCCATGCACCTCACATATACCTCATACCGTGGGAGCACCGATCAAGATATCTATAAAGTTACGCAAATGCTATGAACCCCAAGTTTGAATGGTTTAGTAGGCCCAAGTCCTCCAACACCAATACCAAGCACACCAACACCAAGCAAAGTTTGGCCATATTGAGGTACTTGAGAATAAGACCACCAACAGGGTATATAATAGGAAATAATGTGGGTGTTGGTCGAACACCTCATCGAAGTCGTCATCGATGATTTGGACTGCATCGATCCATATGTTAAACTCACCACAATCATGCTATTCTTGAGTAGTGGAATGCAACCAAGGACCCTATGTAATTAGTCCCTCTAAAGCACTAGTTCATGCATACCATAATCCATAGGTAAGAGAATACTTGTAAATCATAGCTTAGTTAAGAAGGTGAAGTGCCCAGGTACAATCATCATCTTACCGATCAAAGGTAGATTGAAGGTTTGAGTAGTATCCATCCACCATTCCAGCAGTCTATGTGCCATCGCCAGATGGAGCTTCAACATCTCATTTAGTAACATCCATATAAAGGTCATGATCCTTATCTCTTATAAGTGGGCCATGACCCGAGGGTGTAGTGTCTAACCCCACTTTCTAATAGGATCCATAACCTCATCTCCTTTCTGGAAGGTGATAATCCTTTATAAGAAAAGAAAAAGAAACAAAAAGGGGAATAAATAATGGAAAAAAACTTATTTATATATTTTTTATGCAAATATCGAGGTTAGAAAGCGAAAGAATCAGGGAAGTCTAGATTTAAAGGCAAAGAAACAACAAGTCCTAGTCACTAGGGATTAATTGCAAGTTTTGAAGAAATTATGAAGATAGTTTCTTAAGACCAAAAAAAAAAAAATTTCAATCAGCACTTACAACCAAAGCATTGAAAGATCAACATGTTGGCAAAATAGATAAGTAAATTATTTACAATCCCAGGTATATACCTTAATCACTCATAGGTTATTCTATTAATTAATTTTAGTCGTTCCTTAAGCAGATCATAGAATAAAGCCTAAGTGCACATAAATTAAGACAACCAATTAGACTGACAAGTAAGGAATACAATTTCAATGAAGATAAAAGGTTGTGTGTACTATAAATTATCTCTGAATATTTTATAAGCTAACCTGATGTTAGCATAGAAAAAGGAAATTTCAGGTAGCACCTAAAATCTAAAGGGGTGAGATAGACAAAAATAAAATAAATTAAGATAAAAAGGAAAAAAAATGCCTACAACTCTCGATGCGGCTCCTGCATGGTGACAGACCATCAATGTGTCGCCAGTTGGAAGAAAGCTAGGTGGGACCATTTTTGCAGTCGCGCCCTTAAATGGTCTCATTTGTGTGAACCCTATTGGGATCACAATTACTCTAAAATATCCAGTGTCATAAGGTCCTCATCAGGAAACTCCTATTAGACATCAAACATCTCATCTTCGTGGTACTCGGTCCTTGGTAATTACCCGAAATGCTAAGGGAACCTAAGAACTAAGTCTAAAGCTTAGAGGGAGAAAGAGAAAAGAGAGAAAGAAAAGAGAGAAGAGGAAAGTGCAAATAAAAAAGTTTGCTTTCAAAGCAGTATATATGATGAACCAAGGTTGTATAGTCTTTGTTGGTTTGAACAACCATATGCTCGGCTATATAGCCCCTTTATAGTGAGCAGACCTAAGTTGGGCCTTATGAGCCAACCTTACCTTTTAACCCATCTAGACTTATTCCCTTTTAGCCCACCAAGACCAACTTAAGCCTTTCTTTCATGCCCAATCACATTTAATTTACCAAAATACCCCTAGCTTCTCTTTAAGCCCAATTATAATCAATTTACCAAAATACTCCAAGCCACCCTTTCAAGCCCCATCACAATCAATTTACCAAAATACCCTTTGCCTCACTTCAAGCCTAATTATAATCAATTTACAAAAATACCTCTAGCCTCTCTTCAAGCCTAATTAGAATCAATTTACTAAAATAAACCTAGCCTCTCTCCAAGCCTAACTATTAATAATTTACCAAAAATACCCTTAGCCTCTCTTTCAAGCCCAATTATGCCAATTACTAAATTTCTTTAACCCAAAGAACCCTATAGTAACCAAATTACTGAAAATGCCTTAACTTTATGAAGAGTCCAATAGCGACCAATTTAACCAAATACCCTTGTCTAAAGAAGATAATTTTACCCTTCAAATCGTTGACCAAGATGCTGAATTATCCATATGCAGTCCCTAAAGCCAGGATACTAGGTAAATTATTAGAATGCCTTTATCACTTTTAAAACACCTAAAGAACACCTTAGGCTTTCTAATATAAATCAAGTCATTATAATGCCATTGAACTCTTTTGAGGCGTTAGGAATATTTTAAGAAAAACTTCTTCATGTTAGAATCCAAGGAAACACTTCACACAACATTTAGGCTTAGGCCCATTACCATGAGATAAAAAGTAATTCCCTAAGATAGCCAGAAGGGCTATAAGGACACTAATCCATTTTACAAATGCCAAAAAGGCCTGAATAACATAAGAACCAACCAAGAGGCATACTTGAGCCCGACTCATCAGTCAAAAGGAATAAAATATGAACAAAGAAAAGATGCAAAAGAACCGGTAACTATTAGAAGCTAATCATCAATCACTAAACCCTGGTACTTACTAAAAAGTTTCTAAAACTGCTTTTGTACTTGCTTGAGAGCAACTAAAAAGCTGTTAAACACTTGGTACTTGCTAGAGAGCTACATCAACCACTTTAGTGCCTACTAAAAAGCTACTGAAGAATCCTTGGTACTTGTTAGAGAGCTACTAAGACCATTTTAATACCTGCTAGAGAGCTATTAAAGAGCATACAAGAATCTCTAGTGCTTGTTAGAAAGTTTCCAAAATGACTTTAATACCTACTCGAGGAGCTACTAAAGACATGTATCCTTGGGTATCCTTACTGATATTTACGCTCTTTACTTTTCTTTATTGAGACTTATTCAAACAATCATTTCTCAAATGTTATTTTTCAAGTCTCATAATACAAGGTGCAATAATAAGCATTAGATTCTTGACCTCTAAATGTAGAGCCTGATGATGAAAATCATAAAACACATCCCTAAAATACAAAAGGGAATTGCCAAAGGAAAGAATGAAGGCCATAGAAAATCTTTAAGAAGCCTAAAAATAAGCCTAAGTTCAAAGCCTAACACTAAGCCTGAGACTAATAGCTCAAGCTACCAGCCAAGCCCACCTGGGCTATATAGTTCATACATAGGGTTATACAACATACTTATAAGGTTGTACAACCCTTTCTTAAACCCTAGCCCATAAAATCTTATAGAACAAGTCCTCTCTTAAACACTAGGTTTGTATAACTCTAATAGAGGGATGTACAACCCACATTTAGCTGTATAGCTTATGTGTAAAACTAATTCTTAGAGATCCATATCCCTCTCTATAATTGAATGTGTCTATGGTCAAACCAAAACCATGTTAGTCTTTGGTGCACTCACCTAACACCTATAAATACCTCCCCCATTTGAAGAGAGGAAGAGGCTTGGATAACCTTAAAGTTATTCTGGCAAAATTCACTCTCAAACATCCTTTAACACATAAACCTTAAACCCTAACTCATCCCAATTCATTCCAAAGGTGGAATAGGCCTTTTCTCTTCATTTTTATGCATTCCCTAGCCATTTTGGAGCAAAGTATTGAACATGTGAGCCTTTAAGGGCATAAAAACATACAAAAGCATCTAAAAACCCTTTCATTTGCCCCTTTTTTCCCCTTCTTTTTTTTAATCTTCAAAACCTAGGAAATTAAGGTCGTACAACCTTGTTTGTAGGTTTTACAACCCTGTATCTAGGTTGTACAACTCTCAACTTGGATTATATGACCTAGTTTAGCTGGTAGACAATCTTACAAAAATGATGTTCTTTCCCCATCCGAACTTCACCTTATTCAAAACATTTTTTTTATGTTCCAATGTTCCAACAATAGGATAGGGAAGGCTAAACATCCTAGGATCCCTATTCATATCAAAAAGGAACTTGGGAGTGATTTTACAACTTTTTTCCATACAATGCCTTATGTTCCTTTATTTATGATTTAGTGTGATGTTTAGGTTTGTTTTAATCCTTTTTTACAGTGTCCAAGTGAGGTGTTAGTCACTCATAGGACCTTGAGATTCATTATATGCTTGTTTGCCATACTTGGTTATGCATTTGTAAGCACTATTAATACATGTTTTGGCTTCATAACTTCTTTTTTGTTGGTTTACATTCTAACCCTTCTTATGGTTAGTAGTGCTTGTGGATGCCTAGCTATTGGTGAGCAATGAAAGGGAGGATTCATTAATCCTATGACCCCATTTTGTGATGATTTAGCCTTAGGTTATTTAAGATCCTCCATTAGGCTTTGCATTGCTTGTTCATAATTTTTGCTCCTTATAATGCATATATATTCATGCTTATTAATGTTTAATGTTGTCCATGTGTTATGAGGATGTGATATTATGGACTTAGATTTATGTTTAGGTACTTTAATTTTTGGAGATGTGGTAAGATGATTATTATGGACCTTATTTGCTTTTCTTTTAGTTTCTTTTACTCACTTTCCTCTTATTAGTAACTAACTTGTGCTTTTTCTTTAGGTGTTAGTGTTTTTACTTAAGTTAGACCATGAATTTGGTCTTCATTATCATCTTACTTGATTATGGATGATTATGCTTAAATAGATAAATGATAATGTATGCTAAATATCTATGCCATATCACATGATCCCATTCCTTTTTTGGAATGTCATGCATGGATATGTGTGATGATCTTTATAGCATAATGTTTGATCCATCTCCCCTTTTGATTAATAGGATGGCTTGATTGGCTTAATTGTGGTTAGATGTATGTTTAGGGCCAATAAATTGGACTAATTAATAACTCAGTTAAGGTATTAAAAGTGAACTAAAGATGATTAAAGGCAAGATCCCAATATCCAAGTGGTTTGGGGGTGCCTAACATTTTCCCCAAGTCGTATCCAATTTTTAAACTTGAGCTTTAATATGGTCAAGATAAAATGGTCCTTCTAATTGACTTAGATTTGATTTTGCCTTCGCTGGATTCTTGTCCTAACCAAAGTCAGTGGTAACTTCATAGTTTTAGGGATCGTACAAACGTATTATCTCGCTTTCGATCCTTTGATGACTATCATCTTGGACTACAGGCTTTGAAATTAGGCAAGACCTAAAAGGACCCCCTACTAGTCCAATCACATTCCATAACTTAGCATTATTACTAATATAAAGACCCCCTTCCTCTTGATCGCCAATTGGTCGATAAAAGGGTGGAGTCACAAGCAAGAGTCCACTAGTTTGAGCAAAACGAATCAAGTAGCTCACACATATGTTAACCTATTTAAGATTGGAAACCATAAACTAATTTTTAACTTGGTATATGTACATGACATGAGGAGAGAGAGTGTGGGAATTCAATGTCTATATGAAAATCTTTATGCTCCAAAGTACCCAAATTTGATGTTTCACTATCTGAAAACAATAATTATGATTTAATGAGTTGTAACTTAATGAATAAAAATAAAAATCAAATTCTAATGATTCAATTAGTAATCAACTATTAAGATGTATTATAAGTACATGTATTAACTTATGCAAGTGTACATGCAATAGATTGTTTTATTTTATTGTGACCTTGTAAGGCAAACACTACTCTTAAAAATTAATGTGATTCAAGTGACATTTGATTTTGTTGACTAGCAAATAACATGTGATTCATCTAATCAATAGCATGTGCCATAATAGGACATGTCAGTTTTTTTCCCAAGTGATTTGCAAGTATTTGACAAGTGGGTTACAACATCCTTTTATTCCATATGCAAGTGTTCATCCATAATAGTGTACCAAGTAATCATTAAAATCATACAATTCTCACTTGACTTGTGTTCAAATGTAAAAGGTCATAATTTAATCACATATACACATAATAGAGCCCAATCATACCTTAAAATCATTACACTTACACTTTATAATCCAATTATGGCTTTTTTTCACCTTTGATGCAACCAACCTTTATGGTAGGTTTGAACCTTTCCCTTGGGCTTGCTTAAGATGTTAAGATCCTAACATTTGATGAATACATGATAACAAATATGTTAAAATGAGTTTGCATGCTTGATATGCAACTGTGATCATGTTCCATGCGAATGGACCTAGTATTTAAGCTTATTGATCACGTATGGTAGCCTAACCTTACTATCCTCTCACTGTAATAACTCTTAGTATATTCATCCAAATAAGTTGATTCTTGTTTTTTACATAATCTAAAACACATAATAATACATCATATTGAAAATTTAGGTCAATATAAGGCCCATAAAAAATATGGTGAATTTTTTAATTCTATTTTATTTTAATGTGATCAAAGTCTGGGTGAGTATTACAATATTAGCCATATCTCAAATTATACATATAATATAGAAAAAAGCAATCTTCAAGTTTAACATATTGTATAATTTATTCTATAAGCTCACCAAAATAAATGGTCAATCTCGAGGTCAGCATGTTTCAACATGTTGGAATCAGTCATGATGAAGGAGCAATATCTCCTTCCACATAATATATTTGGAAAAACTATTTTATAAGAATCTATATGAGACAACTATAAAACTTTCATACTTTGCACATCACCTAACTCCTATTATATGGCCATCAAAAAATAGAATTAAGAGATTGAATGGGTTTCATTAGGTTCAAGGTCAGTCATAATTAAATAGCAATTTCTCTTCCTACACAACAAATTAACCAAAAATATTTTATAAGAATTTAGAGAAGATATAACCTTATAAATTTCATATTTTGTACTTTGTCTAAATTATTACATAAGGTCATCAAAATATACAAAAATAGCCAAACTGCGGAGGTTTTAGTAGGTTGTAAACTAATCCTAATGAAGGAGTCATATCTCCTCACACACACCATATTAAGCAAAACTATTTTACATACATTTAGATGAGGCATAAATCTTTAACTTTCATATTTTACACTTTTCATAGTTCCTTTTTTAGGATTATGAAATCATAGGTGCAATAATATGCTCTAACAATAAAATGAACATAATAAGCTCATGTTTCTCTTAACTTTCAACTTCCATACATGAGTTTTACCTATAATTACTCCATGATTCTTATTAATCATGCATGTTTAACATGTTATGGGAGAGGAATTGCATATAAGAAGAAGATAAAATCACTTACCACTTTTGCCAAAACTAGAAAAGTTAAGGGTTCCCTCCTTGGTAGCTTACTTTTTCTCCCTCTTCTTTTTCTTTTTCTTTCTCTTTTTCTTTTTCTTCTTCTTCTTCTTCATTAGCTCTTTCTTTTGCTAACCCTCACATTTTCCCTCTCTTTTCTACTCCTAAGGGAAGAGAAATTCTATTTTCATTCACTCTAATAGGATAAAAATCATCATGGCTTACTACCATTGGTTGAAAGTTTAATTTTCCTATTTTAGTCCCTCATCTTCGCTCCTCTATCATTTATACATTTATAAATCCATGCTTATTAAATGCAAATATTTAAATGATCACTTATGTAATGTATATGTTCATGTGGGATTGTAAATCATTTATGTAATGGGTATGTTCATGTGAGAATGCTAATGAATGAGAATAGATCTTACAATCTTGAGTATATCTTAAATTGTACAAATCTAATTGAAAAACTGATCTAACAGAAGTTACAAAACACATAAATGAACATTTTTCATGTTTTACTCATTGTCTAATTCAGTCTATAAAGTCACCAAAACAATTGACCAATCTCAAGGTGAGCAGATTTCTAACATGTTGACAATCAGTCATAATGAAGGGGTAATACCATGTTAAATTTGGCAAAAATATTTCATAGGAATATAGATTAGACATAAATATACAACTTTCAAGTTTGTCACATCATCAAATTATGAATTTATGGCCATCAAATTCTTGGAAAACATAATTATAAGACTGATGAGGCTTCATCGAGTTTAGGGTTAGTCACAATCATTGAGCCATATTTCTTTCCACATAACAAACCAAGCAAAACTGATTTACAAGTATTTAGAAAGGATATACCCTACAAATTTCATGTTTTTCATTTTGTCTAAATCCAAACATAAGATCATCAAAATATAAGAAAATAAAAAGAATGAGGTGATTTTGTGAACCAGCTCTACTGAAGGAGCCATATCTCCTCTCACATACCCAATTAAGCAAAATGTTTTGCATGCATTTATATGGAGCATAAATCTATAACTTTTATATTTTGCACTTTCCCTAATTTCTATTCTACAGTTATTAAATTGTAGATACAAAATTTTGCTCTAACAACAAAACCAATACAATCAGCTCTTGTTTCCCTTAAATTTCAACTTCCATACATAAACTTTATCTTAAATACTCCATAGCTCTTAATAATGATGCATGATTAACATGTTATGAGGGATTAATTTCATGTGAAAAGAAGATAAATTAACTTACCTATTTTCCCAAAACCATAAAAGCTTAGGATTCATTCCTAGGCAGCTCAATCTTCTCCCTCTCATTCTTCTTCTTCTTCTTTTTCTTCTTCTTTTCTTTCTTTCTTCCTTATCTCTCTCTTTCTTTTATTGCCCCTCACATTTAATCTCTCTATTATGATCTTAAAAGCTAAAAATTCCACTTGTAAACTTGTTGTAAGAAGACAAAATCATGATGTCTCATTTCTATTGGTTGGAAGTTTACTTTTCCCCTTTAGTCCCTCTTCTTCACTCCTTCATCACCTCCATTCATCTCCTAATCTCCATATGCTCTTTATAATTTTAAATAAGCTCTAAAACACCATTATTTATGATACTATAACATGCACAAAACATAAGATAATTTTCCATGCAACTATATAAACATTATATATATGTTCAAGTGTCCCAAATGTAATGGTGCAAGTGTCATCATCGTGCTTATCTAATTTATATATTTAAATGATCATTTATCAAATGCTGATGTTCATATGGGATTGCAAATCATTTATGCAATGAATTGGTTCATGTGAGAATGCCAATGAATGTGGATAGGGATGTTACAGTATATATTTGTTGTAGTAAAGAAATTTTATAGTTTCGCTCTTATGTTTATCCAATCTAGATATTTGAATTTTTTTTCAAGAATGTCTACATATTTGAATCTTGATGAATAAGAGAAGTATCAATTTTTCTTGCTAACTTAGCTCATGTTATAGTTATTTTGAATTTATTTTTAATACTTTATGTGTAATTTGTTGGGTATTTAGTGACTCGAGGAGAATTAGGGACGAGGGATTTACTGAGGAACTATAGAAGTGTGAATTAGATTGTTAATTTTTTGTTATTTGTGAATGATTTGTAATATGTGTTATTATTATTCGCCTATTAATTCTACTTATGATTTGATTGTATAACATTTTTGTGTATTATAAAGCTTTTATCTAAATGTTAGTGGATTATTAGGTAATTTTATTTTTATACTTAATGATTGATGTTAGATGTATGATTTGCCAA
>CATIWR010186431.1:0-10765 GCA_949677035.1 Omphalea diandra
CATCAACTTCTTCATTTCTTCTTGAGAGATTGATTCAATTCTGCAACAACAACACTTATTTGAAATATTAGTAATGATCAATCTACTTTGTCAAGATCAAAAGAGGTTCTAAACCTAGGATTTGATTATCCTAGTTCAACAGCCTTGATTTTGTTACATTTTTTAGCAATTTATTTATTTATGATAGTTGATTTTTTTTTCTTCCATCTTGCGTATGGTTGATTTGACATGTTGTGTACCATTATTGTTTATTGATGTGCTTGCTCCCTCGTAACAATCTCAGGTTTATTGAAGTTGATTCTTGTGAAACAACAAAAATAATAAAACTATCAAAATTCTCCCTCATTGTTGGGTGGTTTGCACAAACTAATTAGTTGTCTGTATGAAATAACTACATGTATATATAGATAACTAGTCAAGTTTATATAAACAACTACACTATTTATAGTTTTTATGCACTATTTACTATCAACCCATTTTTATCCCTTGATTTCTCAATTTATGTGCTCACATCAGCCATTTTTTATCTACAAAACATGGCTAGAGAGTTTCTAAAGACCCTCAATGCATCATATTGGTACCATCTTCCCTTATTAGTTTTTGGGCTTTTCGTTACCTTTTCTCTATCAAGCTTAACTTGTAGTTTTTATGTATGGCTTTTAAGATAGGTTGGCCTTACTAGAGGGTCTCATTATAGTGGCAAGGAAGTGCTTTCCATTAAATCATTTGAATCGTTGCCTATTCAGACTTGTTTCTTCCACAGTGGAGTGAAACAATTGGCAATCTCGCATTTTTAATCATGAATTCGTTTGGCATGTCCATGGTGGAGACTAACTAAGGTAAACCTAAAGACTTATGATGGATGTATGATCATTCCTATTTTGACATCAGACACCTTTTAGGATCTCTCGTATGTTTAATCCCAATTCGACGCTTGTCACCATGTAGTAGGCCTTCTTCCTCTTTTCATAGGGGTCCACTTACCTAACGTTTTTTAGATAAAGTGGATGCCACTGACTATTAAGTCTACCATCTCTTTATCATTAGGGCTTTTACTTTTAGTGATGCTTATCTTGAGGCTTGATCACATGATGCATGAAGGCATAAGATGTTAGGATTTTAAAAACCTTAGGGTAATTGTATGATATAGGGAAAATTTTATATTTCATTTATTTTAAATGCATGTTTGACAAATGTTGTTTATATTATAATAACAAATTCCCTTTTAATACTATGGTTACTATGAATTATTTCATTTCATATATTACATGTTAAGTCTATGCATAATTTCTAATTTTAATAGTAACACACCAAAGTATCCCATCAAATTTGTTAATCTCAATGCATGACTCCTTTCTTCTATTCTTTATCTTTATGGTTACTCTATCATTCCCTTCTTGTCTGCTACTAAGCCCAATTCTCCAAATCTTGTTACCAAGTTTCCCCACTGCCTAGTCATTCTCTCTCGCCTTTTATCTTTTTTTCTTCTCCTTTATTTGTTCTTTCTTCCCTAACTTTTGCCTAAGCTACCTTTCTGAGTTTTTAGGCTAGCAAGGTTATTTATCTTTTTTCTCTCACCTTACATGAAGTACTTTTTAGCTGGTCCAAATTCATTGGCTTAAAGAATTCATTCTCATCTAAGTTTGATAATTTCACTCCCCCACTTGAGTATATATGTTTAACCACATAAAGACCTTTTCAATTTGACTTAAGCTTTCCTCTAGGATCTAGAGCTTAAAGCTATATTACTTTCAAAACTAGATTTGGCTTGAACCTTTTATTAAAGGCACGTGGTATCCTTTTCTAGTATAGCTATGAGTAATACAAGGCTTTTAATCTTTTTTTATCAAGTAAAGCTAATTGATTTTACCTATTCCTTATCCACTAGTGCTTGGGAACCTTTGCCTTAAGCAAAATCTAAAGGGACTTCATCTCTACCTCTATCGGTACACTACTTTTATTCCATACACCAAGGAGTGAGGTGACATCCCTATGGATGTCCTATAGATAGTAGAATACCCCTATAATGCAAAAGTTAGCTTTGACTAATCCTAGTAAGTCTTTACTATTTTTGTTAGGATGTCTTTAATGTTCTTATTAGCTACCTCTATGGCTTCATTTGCTTATAGCTTGTATTTTAACGACTTATGATGGGCTACTTGATACTTCTTTAGAATTGACTTAACCTTAATTTGGAAAAGCATACTGTTATCTATTACAACATAGTGCACACATAGTGATGGCAAATGAGGTTCTTCTTTGTGAATTTGGCCATCTAATTTGCCTTTAATTTTCTAAAGGGTTTGGCTTCACCTATTTTGAAAAGTAGTTAATTGCTACTGTACCTTTAATCCTTAACAAATATTGACTTCACTTTTTTAATAATATTGATACCCCATATGATGCAAATGGCTATGGTGAAGTCAAGTTCTACAATTCTACTAGTGGAAAATGACTAAGTCTTCTATAAATCAGGCATTTGTGACAACCCCTCACAATCTTAATGTAATCCCATTCCATGGTAATCCAATAATATCCCATTTTTAAGATTTTTATAGCCTAACCCCCTTCACACGTGGACCATTTATTTCTGTGTATACCTTTTTCATGACCTTTCTATCTTCTTCTTCTTCTATTGGACACCTCAAATGGACCATATTTGGCATTTATTTATATCATAACTTGATAAATAATGAACTTCAATGCCAACCTTCAAATGAAATATTTATACCTTTTATCTACCTGCTCATGATTCGTATTACCTTTAAACTACCTTTATACATAGTCAGTCATCCATCAATACTTACATTACTATCAGCATCAAACTCTGGGCCTCAGGATGCAAAGCTCAATGATGAAAATCATTAAAAATATTCCTTAAAATGCAAGGAAAATTTGTGAAAGGATAAAACCAAGTCCTAAGTCTAAGCCTAAGCTAGGCCTAAACTGCTAGCCTAGATTAATAGGTTATACAACCCACTTAGTATGGTTGTACAACTTAGTAACCAGGCTGTCCAACCCACTATTAGGTTATATTGCCTTAAACCTTAATAAGGGAACCTTCTGAAACTGGTCCTCCCCTTAAACCTTTGGTTTGTATAGCCTTGAATGTTAGATGTATAATCCAACCTTAATTGTATATCCCATATGCAAACCCTAATTCTAAGAGATCCATTTATTTGTCTATGATTGGATATGGATAACCTACAACTAGTACCATTTCTAACTTTGACGCACCCTTTCATTATCTATAAATACCTCCCCCCTTTGAAGAGGGAGGATGCTTGGAGAACTTTAAGGTTATTTTGCTAAAATTCTAACTCACAAACCCTAACACTCGAGAAACTAAACACCTAAACCAAATACATTAGCATCTAAGGTAGTTTTTAAGGCTTTGAGACTACACTTTGCATTCCCTATAGCATTTTGGAGGAAAATATTGAATTTGTGAGCCTCTAAAGGCAACATAACACACAAAGGCATCTAAAGATCCCCTTATCTCCCCTTTTTCTTCCCTTTCTTTCTCTCTTTTGTTGTTTCAAAAACCTAGAATTTTGGGGCTGTGTAACCTTGATGTCAGTTGTATAACCCATATTCTGGGCTATACAACTCTCATAGTGGGTTATACAGCCCAGCTTCTCAGGGATATTTTTTGCAAAACTCCCTTTCTGTTCATCTAAATTCTCCCTTTTTTAAGTTATTTTCCAAGAGGTTTTTATGGTTTCATCGATAGAATAAGATGAAGTCTAATGACCTAGGATCCCTATTCATTTCATGAATAAAATCTTGGACAAGTTTTAAATTTTTTTATGGTGCATTTTGTGTTAATACTCTGTATTATTTCATATCTTGATTGAATGTTGTTTTAACTATCTATTTAGACCTGATTTGATAGTGATCAAGTGAGGAACTTAAGGATTCTAGGACCTTGAGAGTCTCATTATGGTTATGTTTATCTTCAAGAATGTTATCGCTTTGTTTTGGCCTTTGATCTTTTTTCCACCTTTTGAGTTTCATGTTAATCATTGTGATGGTTAATGGTGCACATGGATGTATAACTCTTTTGAGAAAGGGTTCATCAACCCAAGGACCTATTTTATGATGATTTAGCCTTAAGCCATTGAAATCCCTCCAACTATTTTGCATTACAGGTTTATAATTCCTTATCTTTCATGGTGTATGCTTTTGATTTTGATGTTATATTGATCCTTATGTGATATTAGGATGTTTTTATTATCAACTTAAAAGTATGTTTATGTACTTTAATTTTGGGGACATGGTAAGATGTTTAATGATTTCATTTGTTTGTTTGAATATTTTAATTTATTTGTTTGTTTTAGTTGATAACATGTGTATTCATAGTGTAGGTGTTTATTTAAGTTAAACCATCTTTAATGACAAAAATGAGACTATGGATGACCACTTGATATGGTGTATGGATGAAATTCATGACAACCTTATGCCATGTCATATGACTCCCACTCCCTTTTTTTTAGATGATTGTGTATAAATGATGAGATGCATGGAGATCCCTATGCCATGATGCATGGCCCCACTCCCCTTTGGATGGATAAGTTGATTTGATCGGATTGATTTCACTAGGGGCATGTTTAGGACCATTAAATTGGATTAATTAATATTGTGGTTAAAATGTTAAAAGTGAACCAAAGATGCTAGAAGGTTGGACCCCAATATCTAGCAGTTTGGGGGTGCCTAATCTCTTCCCCAAGTCGCTCTTAATTTTCAAACTCAATCTCTGATGGCTCGAAGACGAAATGGGACTTTTAATTTACTTAGCTTAGGCTCAGGTTCTGTCTATATTCTTGTCCCAAACAAAGTCGGGTGGCAACCCTATAATTTTTAGGGATGATACCAATATATTGTCCTATTTTTAATCCCCTAATGACCACCTCTTTGGACTTTAAACTTGTGCAAGGCCTAAAGGATCCCCTATTAATTCAAACATGTGCCACTTCTTATGGTTGTTACAAATGTAAAGACCCTCATCCTCTTGGTTATAAAAGGGTAGAGTTGTAAGCAAGATTCCACTCGTTCAAACATAACTCGCAGCTCATAATTACCCTTTCATCGATATAACAAGGTGTCGTTGATTTGAGCATGAGAAATTACTTCATTAGCATATCTTCTTCACCCTATCCCATGAGGAAATCAAAGTGGTTAAGACATCCATCATCATATTCTTCTCTTGTGGAATGTGATGAAACACAATCCTTTAAAAGTTTTAGGTATGCACCTTTACGCACTTCAACCTTTCCACTTTTAACTCTCACTCTTCATTAACCTAAGAGATCATCAATAAAGAATCCCCAAACACTTTCACCACCTTTAAGCTTATTTGAATTAATGACTTTAGCTTGAATGCACATGCCTTATGCTTTGCCACCTCAAACTTAAGCTTCTTAGCCATCGACAATAACTCTCCTTCTAGTGAAATAAGGATCACCCAAACTCCTTCATTTACAACTTCATCAAAATACACCTTCCATCCATGTGCCTCTATTTCCCCTAGACTCTCATTGAGAAATTATGGTAATTCTTACTCTTCTACTATGATTGGTTATCGTGCTAAGTAATTAGTGATTGCCTTTCCCTTGATAAATTTCTTCATCACATATTTTATATCAAACTCATAAGGAGTATCAACCATTTTCCTAACTTTTACACTAGGGATGGTGCTTCATATAGGTACTTGACTAGATCCAACTTGGAAACTACCTCTACCAAATAAAACAAGAAATAGTGTAACAACTTCTTGGTAGCCCAAACCCTTGCCAAACATGTCTTTTTTAACTTGGTTGTATTTTTTCTCGTAAAGGACAAGCTTCCTACAAAGATAATACACTACATGTTTATTTTCTTTACCATCTTCCTATGTTAGTGTTGCCTTCACAGACCTATCCTCTATTGTTAAATATAAAATCAATGGCTTCCTTGACTTTGGTGGTCTCAACATTGGTAAATAAGATAAGTATTCTTTGATCTTTTCAAAAGCTTGCTAGCACTACTCATTCCATACTACTGAATGATCCTTCCTCAAAAGCTTAAAAATAGGTTCATATATTAGGGTTAATTGGTTGATCTACTAAATGTGCCCCAAGAATCCATGAACTTTTTCTCTATCTTAAGTGTTGGCATTTATTAGATGGCTTTGAACTTATCCAGATCTACCTCAATCCCATTTTCACTTAACTTAGTAATTTCCTCGAATTTCCTCGAAGTAACTCTAAACACATACTTCTTTAGATTTAGCCTTGGGTTATGTTGTTTGCCCTTTGTAAAAATTTTTATAATGCTTCAAAGCGTCCTTTACCTATCTCTAACCTCACCATCATATCGTCAACATAGACCTCTACTTCCTTATGTATTAAATCATGGAATAGTGCAATTGTCATTCGTTATTACATTTCCTTGACATTCTTTAATCCAAATGGAATCATCTAATGGCAATAAAGTCCCTATTCTTTAATAAAAGCTATCTTAACCTTGAATATGATGGCCATGAGAATTTTATTATACTTTGAAAAACTTTTCATGAATGAATACACTTGACACAAATAACAACATTATTTACTAATAGGTTGATATGAGGCAATGGCAAGTCATCCTTGGGGGCAGGCTTTGTTTAAGGCCTTATAGTCAACACACATTCTCACTCGCCCATTTCTCTTTAGTAGTGGTACTGTGTTGGCCAACTACTCTAACTAGTCTATCACCTCCAAAAATTTAGCTCTTAACTACTTAGTTAACTGTTCTTATGCACATTTGGTTCATAACTGCCTAAGCTTTTATTTTTATAAATTTCATGTGTTGATAAGTGGGAATTTTATGCTTGACAATTCTTCAATAAACCCTAGACATATCCTCACAAGTCCATGCAAAGTCTTGTTGATTTTGGTGTGATTGTCACTTGTGATTAGCAAAATTTTAGGATTTTCTTGTGTTTCAAGATTAAAAGCAGTGGTATGCATAGAATTAATGTTAAATATGTTCATGAAATAATGCATGTCATGCATTATACCATCACGAAAGACATCACACAAGTAGGCAAATTCGTCATTTATTGTTTTAAATTTAGAAATGAATACATCATCACCCTCAAACAAACTAGGAACAAGAACATCTACAATGTTATCAGTAGGGGATGCTTCTATGGGCATGATTATGGTTTGGATCTCATCCTCCATGTTGGACTACTCTTTATGTTCTTCCTTCTATCCTATTAGAATAGTCTCTTCTTTCTCCTTAGTCTAAATAACAAGAATCTTTATATTACTGCTAGCTTACTGCTTAGTACCCTCCTTGACTATTTCCTCAAAACCAACCATTGCTTTATGAACCTTCTTAAACTCCTATTTCATTGCATCATTGACCAATTCAATTTGCAAGAAGCTTTCCCATAAAACCATCCTCTCTAACTCATTCCTCTCATTTTTTGCCTCTTCAGATAATAGCCCTTCATAGCCTTCACCCTCATTGTCTCGGAAGAGCCCTTAATCATCTCCTTTATGTTTATCAGACCACTACAAGAATCACAAATTTCATGACAAATTTTTTTGTGACTCTCGAAATTTTGCCACAAATAGCTCATTAATGTAGCAAAAGAATGAATGTGTCAATATTTTTTTTTTTTGTGACCAATAAAAATTGTCATATTTATTAGCCAGTTCATCACCAAATAATAAATTTGATGATGTAAATGTGAAAAGCATCATAATTGCATTTGGAGGCAACATTTCCCTCCAAAAATTAGGAGGAAATGCTTTTAATGACTAAATAATGCTAATTTTGTGATGATTTTGTGTGTCACATATAAAAACTTATAAGGATGAATTTATTAATTTGTAATTTTATTTAAAATTTTTCATGACTAATTGAAATCAATTTTTAACAATTGAAAACGTAAAATACGATCAATTTATAGTGACAAAATCAAAATTTATAATGTGGTACATGAAGAAAGTATATTGAGAAAATAGAATCCATTTATAATAAAATAAATCGTCATCGAATGTAATTTAGAGTGACAAAAATTGAATTTGTAGATATTAGAATTGATAATAAGGTGATAAAATTAAAATGTGTAACAAGATAAATTGAGAAAGTATATTCACAAAATTAAAATAATTTATAACGAAATGAATCGCCATTAAATGTGTCATATAGTGACAATTGAAAATTGTAATTGATACTAAGATGACAAAAGTAGAATTCGAAAAAGGTGCATCAGAAAGATATCTTGACAAAATAAATCACTTTATAAAAAAAAGAAATTGTTATTAAAGATATTAATAGTGACAAAAGTAGAATTAGTAACTACTTGATTTAATTGTAATATGATGAAAGTGGAATCAATAACAAGGTGCATGAAGAAGTTACATTGACGAACTTAAATTAATTTATAACAAAAATAATCATCGTCAAATGTGTTATATAGTTACAAAATCAGAAAACATAAACATTATGCTTGGTAAATATAGGAAATATAATGACAAATTACAAATAATGAGAAACAATTTTGTGATAACATACTTTTATCACTATATTAATTATTCAATACATTATTATAATATTTTTTCATAATAAATAGTTATTCATTATAAAAAAAATAATTTGTCACGGTATATAAAATGAGAAACACAATTAATTTTAGTGTTTAAAATAATTTCTTTAAAATTTTGGCACAAAAAGTCATACTAACAAGAAATACTTTTATTACAATAATACTTTATAACTATATTTAGTTATTAAAATTTTTTTACTTGGAAAAAGTTATTAAGATATTATTATAAAACTACTGTGTCCAAATATAAATAATCTTTTTATTTCAAAATAACTTATAATAATAAATGAAAAATACATTTAAATATCAAATTTTGATATATAAATTTCATTTTTTAATATTAAAGATAAAATTAAATCACAAAACAAGTATATAAATAATTATATAAATAATGATAAAAATTAAATTAGTACTTAATTACTGTATAAATTAACTAATTAAATAACTAACTATATGTGGTTATAAATAAGCAAACAAATAGATCACTTTTAATTTTCTCAAATTATTCATAATTTGTGATTAAATTAACAATAAATATAACTATTTTAGTATTAAAATTTAACATACATTTTCACTCACTCCACATAAAAAGCAAATAGCCAGATTCTTCATAAAAATCCAAAAATTCCTACTCTTCAAAAACCATGAACGTGTAATGCTCTAACTCCTCTAAATGCACACATCCATAATATCCAAACAACATAAAACTCATCACCAACCACCTCTCACCGTTAACCAGCCAACATGAACAAGCATAGGTGATGGCCAGCAAAGATTACTTCGCGCGGATCTCAAACTTCAGCCAGCAAAGAGGGCAGCAGCCCCTCACACGCATCTTGGGCGTTGACAGCAAAGAAAGCAGCAGCCCCTCGCGTCTCTCCTTAACGCATTGCCATCTTCATATCGGTCTTCTGCCATTAATTTTCCATATTCCAACAGCTCTTTTGGGTCAGAAATCTTCATCAATATTATGTAAAATATTTAATTATGGGATCTTGTACATAATTTTAGAACACCAAAAATTTAATTACTGAATGGAAATAAATTTGCGTACATGTATCTGCGTTGAATCCCAAATTATTTTGAGCCATAATATTGAATGCTGAAATCAAAACCACTTGAAAATTTATCAGAATGGTTGAAAAACGAAAGCTAGATCTTCTTTTCCTTAACCTTCTCGAAAATGGCTACAATGGGCGTAACAACTAGGGTTTTTTGTTATGAAGGCAGGAGAGGGGACCTAGCCTATTTATAATAATTTTAACAGACCCACTCATCACAGGTCCATGTTAAAATAGGTATACACTGACCGTCTTTCATATCGGCCCACAAAAGATGTCACAAGTCCATAACTCTATTGATCACATTTTAATTGGGCTTACCCATAATCAATAAACTATATTATTCAGTCCATTTTAATAAATAATTAAAATCAACCCATAATTAATATTAGTCCACATAAAAAATATTTCCAACATTCTCCCACTTGGGCAATATTAATTATGACGTTTTCATATTTTAAGAAAGAAAACATTTTCGAAAACGACTATCGGACCGAATACTTTAAACTCAAGTGTGGCCACACAATTTTAGAAAACATATAGTTTATTGATAAAGTGACATCTCAAACACAATCTTGTCCATATTAAATTATCAATATCGGATCATGGCAGTAGTTATGCTCCTTATTGACATAGTACCAATACATAGTCACAAATATTGACAACTTAACCGACCTGGATTCCGATATGGCAGTGTAGCAAGAAAATAGCGCCCTATGTGATCAATACACTATTTTTTTTGTCAGTCCTCCAAATATTTCTCTTTCACACATGTTCAAATGAGCAAGAGAAATTCAGTCCAAATATTTCTTTTTCACACATGCTCAAACGAGCAAGAGAAATTCACAAGGCTTCACAATAAGGCTGTTATTTCCATTTGAAAATACAATCACAATGCCTTAGCCTTTATTTCTAGAAACACAATTGGAAACCATCTCTGCTTAAGATAATCACACCAGTCTTAAGCATATTAACCACAACTCATAGCATGATATATATATATATATATATATATATATAAAATAATGTGCACATACGCAAAACAATCAACTACAAAGCACTCAACCCACATAAATAAATATGAATAAGTAATGTAGCATAATTATTTAACTTGAACGTTCAA
>CATIWR010186433.1:0-20263 GCA_949677035.1 Omphalea diandra
GTCACGCACATCGTCTCCATAATATCTCTTCCCTGCAAGCATTCTTATCATAATATTATAAGTTAGTTCTTGAAACCGTGACCTCAGCTCTACCTTACAAAAATCTTGCACGGAAGTACTGCAACCAACTAGCTTTATCATCAGCCTCTTGATTTCGTCTTTTCGAATGCTTAGAAGCATGTTAAGCCGATGAGTGGATAATATTTCGACAGCGCCAATGCGGCGTAGGTTACGCCAATGCTCGCCGTAAGGTGCTTGCCCCAAGGTGGTGTAGTTGTAAGCCAGGTGCTTGCCTAGCAGAAATCTTGGACGGTTGGCGAAAACTATGTCATTTTTGGTGAAGCATTCCGCAGCAGCGGATGATGAAGAGACGATGATTGCAGGCAAAGAACCAAATTGAAGAGACATGATTGAGCCATATTTTTGAGCTAGACTATGCAGAGAACGATGCATGGGCGGCTTTAGGAGATGGAGGTGGCCGATAATGGGAAGGGCTGGTGGGGTTGGAGGGCGATTTTTGTGGCATAATCTTGATCTGTAGAATTTCAAAGCAAGGAGAAGGAAGACGAGGGTAATGAAAAAGTAGAGTAGGCTGTCATCCATGGTTTGCTTTAGTACAAAAATTTATTCCGTTTGGCTTAAAATGGGCGAAGGGACATGGGTTTATATCAACGCGGTCAGGAGAAGAATGCAAGGTGAATTTTACAATACCTTTTTTTTTAATTTGATCTAATAAATAATAATTTAATTTAATTTAATAATAATAAATTATTGATTACAATATTATAATATAATAATATTATAATGTGAATTATTGTCATGGATTTAGTCAAGATTTATGCCCAGAATACCAATGCAATTAGGCAACCTTCTTGGGGCCCAAATTAAATGGAAATCCAGGTCATGGAGAAAGGTTGAATGACGATAGTGTCTGTAGAATTTTTTGAAATTAGTTTGAAGGAGAGGATGAGATGATGTGACTTTGCAAGTACAAATTTTTTATTACACGTACTGAGCATTTTCCACGCGTTTTTCAACAAAGCTGAAGTGATAAGGCTTGGCATGTTAAGTAGTAGTCTGATTTTGAGTGTCACTTCATAGAAGTTTATTTTTATTTATTTTTCGAATTTTTTAATATACCAAAAAAAACATTTGGAGGCATTCTGCTTTCTTACATGACAGGCGTTACAGTTGAGCTTTACCTTCATTTACGTCATTGAAAACGCAAACAATAATTTCTATGGGCTATATTTGTCTATGTAATAATATAATAGGAAAAGTCGCCCTACGAAACGTGCGTAGAAATCAATCTCCAATTTGTCTTATGTTCCTGCTCACGTGGAGAGACAAGTCTTTCTGAAAGCCTCCCTCAAATCTGCTAATTAAGCGAGCCTATGCACAGAGGTGTGCAAATCATCAATTTGATTTCCATCTCAATCAGACCGAAAATTAAAAAATAATAAATTAAATTGAATTAAAATTTTTTATTCAATTTATTTATTTTTTTATTTAAAGGATTTAGGATTAAATCCCGAGTTTAATTTTATAGCCTATTTTAAATCTAAATTACATTTTTCATTTCTTACAAATTAACATTGCATTCCAAAAATAAATCTCCAATGATTTTACAAGCGACAAATTAGAAAATAAAACTCCAATAATTTTAAGAACTACAATCAAGAAAGCATTCCAAAAATCCTTATAACATCAAGAGTCCAATATATATATATATCCATGAACAAGCCAATATCAACCCAAATAGAACAAATTTCCTTAAAAAAAAAAAATCAATAAAACATAGTAAGGTAGTGGTAGCATATACAAGTATAAATAATATCAAAAGACAACAATACAGTGTAAGCCATCATAAATAATTTTTTATTAAATTTTCATAGTTCAAACTTTTGCTCCTCCTTAAGCAACAACACTAACAATACTTTCACCTAAAATACACAATGTTACAAGGTCAAATTATAGTTTAATATAAAAAAGAAATACAAAGCATGAATACAAATTATAAAATTTAGAAATGTAAAAATACAGAATACATAATTAAGATTGTAGGTTGTAGAATGCAAACTGGGTAATGTATTAAAAAAAAAACCCTCCAAATAGGCAAATATACTTAAGAGACAACTCAATGTGCATTAGTTGTTATCAGTTATTGATGGTTGTGTTGCAACATTTGCTAAATTTAGAAAAAGAAAAATGAATAGAATAGCAATAAGTCATCAAGTAACATACATCTAAAAAAATTAAATGATGCAAGAAAAATAATAAAATTTATCTTCACAAGTTCAAGTTTATATCAATTTCATCTATATGTTCTTTAACAAAAGTAATGTGGAAGAAACTTGAAGCCAATCTTAAACATATACAAGAGTTTCCACCATTTTAGGTTTTAAAAAGCTCATAACTGCATCAAACACTATTTCTCTAGTAAAATGGATTCAAAGGCAATTGTGCAATTAGAAACTATCAATATATATAGAGCAAATTAATAGGATATGTAGTAATTTAGCTTCCACCACAACAATATATCAAAGTGATGAAGATTGTTATTTTTTCTTTCAACGATACTAATGCAACAATATGCATCAGATTTTTTATTGATATTTTGTATTTTGTAATGATTATAATTTGTGTAAAATGCTTCAGAATTGTGTAGAAGATTTGGAATAGTTAGCAACTTGTAATGGAGCATAAAGTTAGGCAAACAAACCTCCTTATTTTAAGGACAGTTAGTGACTTGCTATATGTAAATTTTTTTTGTATAAATACTTATGAACAAGCTAATGGAAGTGTGACTTTTTCTAACTTTAAAATTTGTTATTTTTTCTCAAAACTGAGGTATGAAACTCCATCAACTGGTATCAGAGTGCCTCTGATCTTTGTGGAACTGTGTGAGAGAAAACAAGTAAAGAAACCTCACTTAAAAGCTATTGTTGGTGTTGAATCTAATTCTTATCTTTGGAACAAAAGACTAGGCCACAAAAACTATGATGTAATGAAATTACTAGAAAATGGAAAAATGGTTGATGGTTTACTTGTTATAAATGTGCCATTTCATGTTTGTGGTGTATGATAGCTTGGCAAGCTAAGTAAAACTTCGTTTCCTATAAACCATGCTTGGAGAGCTACTGAAAAGCTCTAATTGGTTCATACAGATGTCTATGGACCTATGAGCATACCTTCTTATAATGTAAGCAAGTATTTTCTCTTATTTATTGATGATTTTTCAAGGTATTGTTGGGTCTATTTTAAAAAAAACAAATCTGAAGTTTTCTTGATGTTGTAAAAGTTTAAGGCTGCTGTAGAGAATCAAAGTGCATATATGATTAAGACCTTGAGGTCTAACAATGACACTAAATACACTACAACTCAATTTCAGTCATTTCTCATGAAGCCAAGTATCACAGTCACTTGCACACCTCAGTAAAATGGTGTAAAAATGAAAGAAGAAATAGATATGTTATGAACATGGCAAGATGCTTGCTTTTGAAAAGAAATTGGCAAAGAAGTTGTAAGCAGAGGTAGTAAATATTGTTGTGTATTTGTAGAATAAACTTTCAACTAAAGTCGTTAATGGTAAAACACCTTATAGAGCTTGGACAAGTGTTAAACCATTAGTGGCACATTTGAAAGTGTTTGGAAGCATTTGTTATGCACATGTTCTTGAAGAAAAAAAGGCCAAACTTGACCAAAGAGCTGAGGTTGGTTTGTTTATTAGTTACAACTCTGTCTCAAAGGGATATAGAATTCTGAATCCCATTACTGAAAAAGTTTATATGAGTAGGAGCATGAAATTTGATGAAAATGGTGTCTGGAATTGGGATAAAATGATTAAAGAATCTTCATCTTCTGATGTTGGTAATGCACCTCAAACTTATGAAGAAATTTCTGAAGAGGAAGATTTTGATGATGAAGAATATATAGTAAGAGGTTTCAAATCATTAGAAGATGTTTATAACAGATGCAATGTTGTTGCTCTTGAACCTATAGATGTCACTCAAGCATTGAAATCTTCATAATGGAAAGTTGCCATTAAGGAGGAAATCAATATGATTATCAAGAATGACACCTAGTTATTCGTTAACAAGATAAAAAACCAATAAGTAATTGGTACAAAGAGGGTATTCGAAGTGAAGATGAATCCCGATGGCTCAATTAGCAAACATAAAGCTGGGTTGGTGGTGAAGAGTTACTTTCAGCAGTAAGGTATTAATTTCACTAAAACTTTTGCACCTATACCTAGATTTGATATAATCGTATTACTTCTTGCTCTTTCTACAAGAAAACGTGGGAAAGTTTACCATCTTGATGTCAAATTGGCTTTCATAAATGGAGTTCTTGATGAAAAGATCAACATTGAGCAACCTAAAAGCTTTGTTGTTGAAAATCCTACTAACAAAGTGCATTTGTCGAGGAAGGCACTATATGGTTTATAACAGGCTCTTAAAGCCTAGTATGCAAAGATTGATAGTTATTTATTTGAGTTGGCATTTGAAAGAAGCGTTAATAAAGCAACATTATATGTGAAGCAAGCAGGTGTTGAAACATTAGTCATCTCATTTTATGTTGATGATATTCTTATCGTTGGAAGCCACTCAGGTTCAGTAAAAGAATTTGAAAAGTAAATGGAAAACATGTTTGAAATGAATGATCTGGGAGTTTGTGTTATTTTTTAGGAATGGAAGTGTCTCAAGCTTCAGCAGGCATGTTCATCTCATAATAAAAATATGTAACATAATTATTGAAGAAATTTTCTTTAACAGGCTGTAAAACTATTAGTACTCCACTAGTTCAAGGATTGAAGCTACAAGCAAATGATGGCTTTTCACCTATTGATCCCTCAATCTTTAGGAGCTTTAATTACTCCTTGTTATATTCATCAATTACAAGGCTAGATATAATGTACATAACTAGCATCTTATCAAGATACATGCACTTGCCAACTGAAAATCATCTCAAAGCTGCTAAAGAGTCCTAAGGTATATTTAAGGTACGATTTCTTATGGTGTGATATACAAGAGGAGTCTAGTTCAGAAATTTCTTAGATTCACTAATAGTGATTGGGATGGATCACTTGAAGACTGAAAAAGCACCATAGGCTGTTGTTTCACTCTTAGCTCTGGAGTTATAAGTTGGTGTTCAAAAAAGCAAGGTTCTGTTGCTCAATCAATTATTGAATTAGAATATATTACTACATCTACTACTATTTTGTGGTTGAGAAAAATCATGAATGATTTGAAGTGCAAAAAAAAAAAAGCTACAATCGAGATTCTATGTGATAACAAGTTTATTGTTGCAATGGTAAACAATCTAGTTTTATTCATGGAAAAACTAAACATATCAAAATCAAAAATCATGCAATTAGAAAAGCTAAAAAAGAAGGTGAAGTTGTTATATTGTTATAAGAAGAACAAGTTGTTGATATTTTCACCCAGGAATTGAAGAAGAACAGATTTGAAGAACTTAGAAACAAGCTTGGTGTTGTGCATAACTCTTGCATCAAGGAGGAGTGAAGAACATTGTTATTTTTTATTTCAACAGTATTGATGCAATAGTATGAATCAAATTTTTGGATGATATTTTCTATTTTTTATTGATTATAATTTGTGTAAAATGCTCCAAAATTGTGTAGATAATTTGTGTAAAATGCTCTAAAATTGTGTAGAAGATTTAGAGTAGTTAGCAACTTGTAATGGAGTATAAAGTTGGGCAAATAAACCTCCTTATTTTAAGGAGAGTTAATGACCTGTTGTATGTAATTTTTGCTATATGAATACTGATGAATGAAAGTGTGACCTTTTCCAGGTATAAAATTTATTCCTTTTTCTCAAAACTAAGGTGTGAAACTCCATTACAAAGCCATCATTATCTTCAACAACTAGCTCACTAAGATAATAATTTAGATCAGATTTAACATACACCTTTATTTTCCAGTTTATGCCTCTTAAACCTAGAAAATAAGAGTTTTTTTTAGGTCTTTTATTTGCACTTTTACCGTTTTCCATATCAGTTGAAGCCAAAGTTAAAGCATTTGTCATTGATATGTCCACTAATTGAACTACTTTTTATATTAATAAAACAATTCAAACTTAGGTTTCTCCATTTTTATTCCAAGCTCCACTTTTCACCACATTCTTCAACAAATGCATACTCAATAAACTCTAATTTATTTCTAAGATCAATAATAGCCACAATATTTATAAACTAGTTCATTTTTTAGGATCCCTTCTAATATTTGTCAAACATTTCCTTCATTTCCATACCCATTGTTTTTCATTCAATACCTTTACTACTTGGTCACTCTTGCAACATACAATCAACACTACTAATATCATGAAAAAATCCATTAGAAGTGACATACAAGGAACTTGAAACTCTCGATGTCAACTTATAAAAATGTTGCAACTTACTTATTTGCCTAACATTAGCCACTCTATAAAGATTGGTAACCCACCAACTTCATCATCCCTACAAAAATCATATTTGAAGTAAGAATCAAGATCATACCTCTAAAATGTTATTTCAAATATTTGAGCTGCATCTAGCATTAAATATGCAGAGCTCCATTTAGTAGACACATCTTGACAAACCATACTATTGTTATTAACTTTTTCAGCCTCAACACACTCCTTAAATTTTTTCAATCTAAGAGGAGATTGCCTTACATATCTTATAGCTTCTCTATCTAGGAGGAGATTGCCTTACATATCTTATAACTTCTCTAACTCGCTAATTGATGAGCTCGTATCCTTTAGCGCATCATAACAACTAAATTAATAATGTGTGTAAAAACCTCTTATGAAGGTATTTACTACCTAAAATTAAAGATTCCTAGTTCACCATTTTCCTCTTCAAGTATACAACAATAACATCATTTGAATTAACATTATCCATTGTAATAGTGAACACTTTATCTAACCCCCCACTCAAGCAAATAAGACTCAATTGACCTACTAATGGACTCACCTTAATGACTAGTAATGGGACAAAAATTTAGATTGTAACTTTATTTGATCATGTATTCCTTGAAATATATGAGGTAAAGTGACTGTCGTTCAATGGTCGATGGCTCATCTTTAAATCCTTTGTGGTTCGAAGCTTGTTGTATTTCTTATCTACCCCGACTCTTACTTTGTTTAGGGGTAGAGCCAAACAGGTTGAAAATTTCATAGTAGGTGGCATCACTTTGGTAGCTGCTTTTTTAGTCTATGCTATTACACAACCTTTGGTTTTGATTCAAATAATCATTTTTTTTTAATGTTAATAGTTTGGCTTTTAATCCTTTAGTTTTTTTTTTCACCCCAGATTAGGATGTATATAGAATTTTGATTGTTTTATTTTTTCATTTTAATTAATATTTAAAGGTTTGAATATGATGCTAGTGCTAAGGAGGTATTAGGCCAGTTGAGAAGTTCCTAAACTAGATTCTTCAACTATATATATATATATATATATATGGAAATAGAATTAGATTATCTTAAGTGTATTGCCAATAATTAATGTTATTTAATTATTCAATCTTAGTAAGAAAAAAAAGTTTCCTATATTTATCATTAGGCAAGACTGATTATTGTGTAACTTGTGACATTTAAAAATCAATAGTTATATAATGAACCCAATTATTATTTTTATTTTCAATCAGTAACAAAATTAATTTTTGAGAAATTTAAAGAGGCACTTGGAAGTTAATAAATATAATGAATTCTATTATTACTTTATTTAAATTTTGAACATAATTGCACATCAAATATATTTTTTTAATATAGAATTGATGAGTAAGAAATCAAGAGGGTGCCCAAGAATCTTAGTTGGGCTAACGTCACTTTAGCACTAACGTCTTATTCCTTACTCATATTGTACTAAAGAGAAATAAAAACAAAAAAGATAATACATTATAAACTATCCAAAGTATGAGCCATAAGCTTAAAAAAAGTGATAAGCTTTGAATAGGTTGCGACCAAAACTAATTAAAAAATAAAATAAAATATCTAGGCATGAAGGATAACTATTAGCATCAACCCATATTAAATGTGTATAAAATGAGGAGAGGAAAGGGGAAGGGGAATGCCAATAGCTTGTAAAATCTAAATGAACCCCTTCAAAAGAAAATGCATCTATAATAAAATTTCCTTCACGATTAATGTGAGGAACATGAAAAATAATGCAAGAAATAAAAGCTAGTCAATTAACCTAAGTGCCTTTCCACTTTCATGGGATAGTAGTAGACTTACTAATGATCAAATTAACATAGAAGAAATCACATTTGAGCCAAAGTTTTGTCTGACCTAAATTTGTTGCCTCTTAAAGAGCATGGACCATAGCTGCAAGCTTAGCTTTAAATGTGTAAGATGAAGTTATAGAGATGGAAAAACAATGAAGAACAAACCCTTGATAGGAGAAGTATTCGAGCTTGGAGAAGGTGGAATGGTCGATGAGTCCTAGGGGTAGTGTTGGGAGAGTTTGTTGAATTACTGTGCTCTCCTCTATTTGTTGTGATATGGGCTCATCGACATTGTTGTTGACATTTAATGAAGTAGCCATTAGTAGAAATTGTTATAGTAATAGTTGTTATATTCTGGTTCTTATACAATAGTTAGTAACAACCAACTAAGCTAACCAATTAGTTGTTAACTAAGCCAACTATACTAGTATGTAATACTAACTAACATTATAGTTAGTTGTAACTGCTTTGACCATAGAGCTAGAAATTAGGTGATGATTATGATAATAGAATGGTTTATTAAGAGCAAGATATAAACTAACAAATATCAATTAAATCAATCTATTAATCATTTTTTCCAAATTATTATGTTTCTTTATGGGATCAAAGCCATGAGATTTAATAGACCTTGGTAACTCTTTGATTTCATTTCATTTTTTCAGTCATTGCAATTTACCATTTCTTATAAACTACTCTAATTTTTTTTCAAAATTGATGCAAGCCAAGGAAGCACACTAGACAAGAAGAAACACTTCAACTCAAAGGACCAATGATAATGGCACCCCTTAAAAAGTTTAAAAAAGCTTTAGGAATTTTCATACATGAATAAGTCAAGAAAGCAAGCCTTAGCGCAAGCATTGAACTATTTAGAGCATTTTTTCAATGGTAACATGAATATTTTTGCACTTCTATTTCATGTGTAGATCCTCAAAGTAAACTCTACAAGTTCAACTCTATTAAGGGAGGAAATTGCACAAAAAATGTTCTAGAATGTTTTAGAAAGTTCTATGAAGGTTCCAAGAAGTTTCTAAAAATATTTCAAGCATCTTTGGATGGAAAAACGATATTCCAAAAGAGAACATAAAGAGGGGGACACATATGGTAAGGAGATCTTAAGCATCTTGGACGGGAAAATAATATTCCTAAAGAGGGCATAAGGGGGGTGATGCATATGGTAAGGAGATCATTAAAGTTAAGTCAAATATCTTTCAAGAAATGCAAGATCTCAAGAATATTTTTTCCTTTCTTCGTTGACTGAGTTCTACTTTTTGTTTAGTGTAGGATTTTTAATTGTTTCTTTATTAGTGTTATTAGCTAATGTTTTAGGAAAATGACTATATTCCTATTTAGTTTGTTTCTTATTTCAAGAATAAGATTTACATATATTGTTTCTAGTTAATAAGCACTGTAATGCCTATAAATAAGTCATCCAAAACATGTATTTGACACTCAATTTTGATCAATATAATTTAGATTTCTTGTGAGAAACTGTTCTTCTGTTTGGTTCTTAAAAGAACTTAGTGAGGTTATTTAAGTGAGGGCTTAGGTAGCTTTGCAAATTTGTTTAATTTTAAACTTAAAATTGACTTAGTTCTTTTTAGGTTTGGTTTTAAACATCCTTTAATTCTTTATAACTTAGATTGCTAGATATGAGTTATGTAGAGATCTAATTTAGAAATTAAAGTTTTTTACTTGATTCTTGAACATTTCTTGGGCAAAGATAACAATATTGATTATGAGTTTGAGACAAGTTACCCACGTTCATATCAATAATTGATCAAGAATGATGGAAGTTGAAGTTAAAGATGCCAAATAATGAAGGAATTATAGCTTGAAATGCATATTCTAATGGTGATCCTCTATCATTACAAGTTCTAATATACATAACATGGTTTTTGTTAGTCCACCATTGATAGGGATAAATTATCTTACATGGAGTCATGCAATACGACTCATTTTGAGGGCAAAAACTAAGTTGGGGGTCTATAGATGGAAAAGTAGTGAAATTAGCAGAAGATACTACTAATTTTGGGCAATGACAGAAGATAAACTACATAGTTATCTCTTGGATAGTTTACTATCAAAAGATTTAGTTGACTCTTTCTTATTTGCAACAACTGCAAAGGAGTTGTGGGATGAGTTGCAATTGCGATTTGAGGAGAGTAATGATCCATTATTGTGTCAAATTTGAAGAGAAATTGCTTCTAAGTCTCAAGGCAAAATGTCTATTGTTTTCTATTATACTGAATTGAAAAAATTATGGGATGAATTATCTTTCTTACTTCCTAAAATGTCGTCTACTTATGGTGCTTCCAAGATTATGGTTGAAATGAATTATTGGAACAAACTTATGCAATTTTTATTAGCACTTGATGATAACTATGGTCATGTTCAAAATCAAATTCTTTTACTGGACCATTTAATGAATATGAACAAAGCTTAATCAATGATTGCTAGAGTTGAGAAATAAAGAGAAGTACACATTGGTACACAGGATGTTCATGGAGTAAATGTTGCAATGTTTGTGAGAGGATGGAATCAAAGAGATAAGGAAATTATAAGAAGAAAGATTTTAAAAAGGAGACAAACATTGTGATTTTTGTCATGCTACTGATCACCTTAAAGAATCTTATTTTAAGCTTCCTGGCTATCCTGAATGGTAAAAATTTTAACATGAGCAATTTTATAGCTCAAGCAATTCAAGAAACACCATTTGATACTACACAAGCTAATACATCAATAATACAGAATGGGCTCAAATATTCTAAAACTATACAATAGGAGATGATGAAAGTATCTTAAAAGAAAAGGTTCTCTCCATGAAGCATTAATTGCTACTGGTAAATTTTAGGCAAAACTCATACTAACGATGATTGAACTAAAAGCAAAGATACAATGCCTGCTATTAACCATATGCGCCACACCTTTATCCTTTTTTATTAATAAAAAATATGTTTAACCCCGTATTCTTAGCCAATGGCAGCATTCAATTAGTTCAAAAAATAGGTAATATTACTTTAACCCAAAAATCAGCTTTAAAACTGTTATATGTGTTACATTTTAAATAAAAACTTCCCTCTATTAGTAAGAAAACTGAGTCAATCAATGTTAAGCTATCATTTATCCTAACTACCAGGTTTTTCAAGACCTTGTAACTAATGTGTTAGTCATTGTCTACACCATTGTGACACATCAGCTGTTAACACAACATCCAATCTTCATCTCAGCCAAAATTATCCAAATCAATTACTTAGTCATGAAAGAAAAATGATGAATATGCCCCAACTCCCATTTGTGCCCAAATGCTAAACTTTTAATTCCCAAATTAATCCAATCAATTGATGATGGCGTCAACTCTGATCTTGAATCATCCTATAACCAAATCAAATCCTAATCGTGCAAAAAGAAAAAAGAAGAAGAAATCGCAATCCAAACACAACTAAAATCGAAGCCAAGCCAAATGGAAAACAAATGCTTGCCAGCAATCGAGAAATAAGAAAAGAGAGAAAAAAGGAGTTCATAGAATGAAGATCTGATAGCAAAACAAATTTTGAGAGAACAGAGGTTTGGTATTCTCGCTGATAGAAATCATTTACATGATGTCAACTATACACAAAGCTAGGTCAAACCCATCTTGGGTTATTGAAGTGGATGTATCTCCTTCTTCTTCTTCCTATTCTTCTTCTTTTTGATCTGATCTTGATTCAAACCCATCTTTTTCTTTCGTTAAATATGCGTTGGTTTTGTATATATATATATATATTTTTTTCCCTCTTTGTCCATCGTGTGGTTCATCCATGACGGATGTGGTGAAGCAAATCTTAGCAAAACCAATACAATATAGGCAGACTAAGTAATCAAAGCAACAGATGGAGCCAACGTCCTCAAACTAGAATTCGTAGAGGTCGAATCCAAGACTGAAAAACTCGTCACTTTGATCCGCCAAGCCGCCGCTACCAGCTCTGACCTCTACGAGCGCGCCACCAATCGAATCCTCACAAACACTTAGCAAGACCTCGACAAGGCCTTAAATGTGTAACATTTGGGCACAAATAGAGTTGGGTAGATATGTCATTTCCTCTAGATGAGTAGATTGATGAGTAGGATTCCATGGGGTGAGTTAGAGTATTTTTAGTGTATTGGCAGCTGATGTGTCACAATCCATGGCAGCTGATGTGTCACAATCCATAATTTTAATCTTCATATTATAGTAAATTAATTGATTGGAGTTTGAACCATTGATGTAACTATAGAAAAAGACAATCATTGTGTGCTTGTGACTATTGCTTTCTCCATACTAATTTGTTCACCCCAACACAAAACATATCAAATTATTCATATAAGAAGAGCCAAAGTATATCAAAAAAGGATCAGCCATACTTTCATGGGAAGACATTTAAATACTAATGAGTGAGACACACGTAATCTAACAAAATAACAAAATCCTAAAATAATTAGATTACATTTTTGAAATTTATTAAGACAAAAATAAGAAAAAATAAATTCACACATCTAAACAAGCAATATGAAAAACAGAGCAAATTACAAATGATCTAAACTTTTGATTTCGTATTAGATTAAAGAAACTCTACTTTTTTCTTTCAGCAAACTGAAAAATTCTAAAAAAAATTGACAATTGAAAAATATATATTAAAAATAATAAATTTACCATTGATAAAAATTTACCTGCAACAATTCAAAATTTTCAATCTACAAAAAGAAAGTAACTGCATCTTAAGTCAAAAAGAGGGTGTGAAACCATGAAGTGTGATCTTAAGAGGGTCAAAGTATCTTGCTTTAACAATTGTGTGAGCCAATTTATAAGAGAGTTTTATTATTTAATTAGAAAAAAAATTGTCAAAGAGTGAAAGACAAAATATTGAGGATAATATTTGTGAGATTTTGAAAATACTGTGAGTGTCACTATTTTATCAAGTTTATATTTATATTTATCCAGTAATTATTTAAAGACAACTCTTTTTGTATCCACTAATTTTAGCAACGAAAGAAAATTATTTGAAATTTATCTTATATAGATAGCTCAAATTAAAGGGTGAATCACATTAAATTAAGGATACCATTTTTATTTGAACGTTAATTATCATATAGTATTTTATATTTCATTATCATTCCGCTCAACGCGTTCATATCCCGGGTTCTGTCTGCGTTTGGTTTTGTTCAACAGTGGATACAGTAGATCATCCACTCAAAGCATTGAATCATAGACCCCAAAGCCAATCCTACTATCCGATAGGCCAGGCCCATCCCTAGACAGGACCTCCTCCTAGGCCCAAATAGCGGGTACTTATTGTTCTAGTTGTGGGCGTCAGCTTCACCTGTCTCAAATCTTTCGACCATAAATTTCTCAACTTCATCCCATAGTTAAGGGTCTCTATGTACAACCCATGCATTAACAAATAGAATTGTATCATTTGGCACATCATATCCTCCAATAGTGCAGTCATTGTGTGATAGATGTGGAAGCAGTAGTGGTCCTGCCGGATACATTTGAAAAGTCTCTACAATGATATTCTGCAGATAGGGCAATTTGAATGCATCTGATTCATCCATTAAGTTTTCTTGACCAACTTTAATGTCTAATCTCATTTTTTGCCTTCTTTCGTACTTGTGGATGATTGTGCAAGTTGGACATTGCCCATGCTAATGTAACTGATGATGTGTTTGTACCAGCAAATATCATATTCTGTCCCAAAAACAAAAGTGAGAATTATTATTATTTTTTAAGTATTGAGGAAGCATGATTTTTTACATACAAACTATTTCTTTTCCGATTTAGAAGTGGCCTATCTTTAGTGGATCTCTGTTTTTTGAGCTGTTTTGGTTCATTATAATCGAAAATAGCTCTTCTCAATTCTTTTTTTTTTTCTAATTCATTTTATATTATCTTTAATATTGTAATATTATCATAGTGTTTGTTCTACTTTTGTTAGATTTAGGGAGGTATCCTCTTTTCTTTTTGTCTTTATCCTTGGGATGGTTTATCTTGTTTGGGTTTTTGGTGTTTGTGAGAAATATAAACAACAAATTTACTTGAAGATCTTTGACTATACTTAAATATAAATAACAAATTAACTTTGGAGATGTTTGACTCGACTTACTCGAAATTTCAATCATTTTCTTAGAAAACAATAAAAGAGTTGAAATTAATGACAATTTTATTAATGAATCTTAATCAAAACAATTACAAGAAGTAGCTATTTATATACAACTTTAGCTATACAACTAACTATGTCAGCTCATCCAACAATTACAACTAACTCGTAACTAATCTTATCTTAAATGACCAATTAACCAGCTGTTATAACCATCATGCTCTAGCTTGTTGTGATGCTCTGCAATCATCTTCAACTTCTCTCAGCCGCACTTTATCTCTTTCACCATTCAACTTCTTTTTCTCTCGTTCACACTCCCCCTCAAGATGTGCATATATATTACATATGCTCATCTTGCTAATTAGATAATTGCATTGCCCAGGATGCGAAGCTTTAGTGAAGATAGTAGCTATCTGATTCGTTGTCTTCACATACATAGGCTGAATTTCTCTAGCTAATATCTTTTCTCTTATAAAATGATACTCGATTTCCATATGCTTCGTCCTTTCATGAAAGACTGGATTTTTGGCTATATGTATTACTGATATGTTATCACAATGAAGCACCGTTGGTTTTTTATAAGGAACTTTGAAATCCTTTAATAAAAACCCAAGCCAAATTATGTCACATGTAGCAGCAGCTATGGCTTTATGTTCTGCCTCAGTAAAGCTTCTCGATACTGTGCTTTGTTGTTTTGATTCCCAGCTCACTAATGAGCTTCCAAGGAACACACAATATTTAGTCAATGATTTCCTTGTTTCCTTGCATGATCCCCAGTCATTATCAGCAAAAGCATTCAATTTACACACAGAATTTACAGAGAAAAAATACCTTGACCTGAAGCATTTTTAAGGTATCTTAACACCTTCAAAGCAGTGTCAAAATGCATTTCAGTTGGCTTGTCCATAAATTTTGATAGCACATGTACTGCATATATAATATCAGGCCTTGACAAGGTCAAATACATCAACTTCTCAATCAATTTCCTATACTTGTAAGGCTCTGCAATTAGTTTATTTTCTTCATGAACAAGCTAATGATTAACCTCCATAGGTATTGTAGAAGGTTTAGCAACAAGCAATCCATACTCTTCAAGCAATTCTAAAGTGTATTTTCTTTGGCATAGGACTATACCTTTAATTGATCTTGCCCCAACTCCAAACCTAAGAAATACTTGAGTTGTCCCAGATCTTTAAGCTTGAAATTTCCTTTCATTAACTATTTAACCCTTGGAACTTGCTGTATACTGTTGCTTGCAATAGAATATCATCAACACACACAAGCAAGGCTATTAAACCATACTCGTCAGTCTTTGTAAACAGGGAATAATCTACTTTAGACTAAGCAAACCCATTCTTAGCCAAACACTTTGAAAATTTCATATTCCACTGCCTTGAAGTTTACTTCAACCATAAAGGGATTTTTGAAGCTTACAAACCATTTGAACATCAGTGGCAACAGTTTCACTTCCTATCTCCCCCTAAAACTGATAGCCTTGTATTCAGTATTAATATCAGAAATCCAATAGGCATGTTTAATTTATTATGCAAAGGTAGTAGGATCAGGAGTAGATGAAATGGCACAAGTAAAAGACCTAAGTGAAGGTGACAATTGTGAATAAGAAAGAAAATGAGACAAAGGATATGTAATAGTAGAGTTGGAAGAAGAAAGGTTATGATGATAATCTTGAACGTAGGTGTGAATTTTTGGAACTAGATAGCTTTTTCTAATGTAGGAGGAGAAGGAGAAGTGGATGGTAGCACCGGTGAAGGTGGAATAGGGGAAGATAAAGGAATATTATTGTTAGGAGGAGACTAAGGAAGGAGAGATGATGGAGAATTAGAGAGATCAGCAGATGATGCTGGTAAATGAGAAACAGGTGAATAAGAAGTGAAATTAATATTGTCATCAGGAAATGAAGTAAAATGAGGAAGAGGAAATGCAGAAGAAGAAGAGAAATTAGAGACATTTTAAGGATTATGAAATAGAAAAATATGTTCATGGAATTTCACATCTCTTGAAACAAAATAGAATGAGTGTTTAAATCATATAGCTTATAACCCTTGACACTAGCAGGATAACCAATGAAAATTCAACGTTTGGCTTGAAAATCAAACTTTGCTGTATGAGAAGTGAGATTGGCAGCAAAACACAACCAAATGATTTGAGAGAAGTATAATTATATGGTTTATGATAGAGTAATTCATAAGAGGTTATGTCATGTAGTTGTGGGGATGGTGTTCTATTAATAATAAATGTGGCAGTAATTATGACATCACCCCAAAACTTAATTGGAAGATTAGCATGAAATAAAAGGGCTCAAGCTACATTGAGTGCATGTTGATGTTTCCTTTCAACAGTACCATTTTGTTTAGGGGTATATGCACGTGAGGTTTGGTGAAGAATGCCTTTAGTTAAAAAAAAAAAAAAAAGAAGTTTAAACTCTACGCCTTGATCTGTTATAAGAATTTTAACAGAAGCATTAAATTCTGTTTCAACTAAGTTGCAAAAATATTATACCCAAAAAGAGGTTTCTGATTTGTGTTTCATAAGAAATGTCCATGTGCACTTAAAGAACTCATCAACAATAGTAAGAAAGTAGTGATTTTTATTAAGATATGGTTGAGCATAAAGGCCCCATACATCCATGTGCACAAGATCAGGCATGTGGAAACATTATCCACAGATGGAGGAAAAGGTAATCTCTTAAGTTTGGCTTGAGGACAAGACATACAAGGAAGATTATTATTGCTATTTACAACAAGAGAATTCAATGTAGGAAACTGATGTAAATCAATATGACTAACCTATGGTGCCAAATATCATAACAAACAGTATTAACAAAAGAAGTAGTTGGATAGAAGGACGATGAAGAGAGGGCCTGAATGACACAATATCGCTTAAAAAAAATGAAACACATATCATGATGAAGAGTTAAGTCACTGAAATTAGATTAAAAGTAAAAGAATGAATACATAAGACATTATGTAAAGTGATGGATTGACTAAGCACAACAGTACCAATGTGAGTAACATAAGTTCTTATACCATTAGAAAGAGTAACAAAGCAATTTTGAACAAATTTATAGGAAGAGAAAAAATGCAAAGGACAAGTTATGTGATCAGTTGCTCCTGTGTCTACGATCCAAGAATGAGAATGAGCTTTTGTTTGCAATAAACACAGAGCTTTTGTTTGCAATAAACACTTAAACAAAAGAGCATTGGATGCTGAAAATACTGAAAAAGATTTACCTGCAGCATTACCAACATATTGATCAGTTGAGGTGGATGATGCAACATTAACAGATTTCAATTGCTCACTAAGCATATTCAACAATTGATTGATATGGTCCTGAGACAAGTTCAACTGAGGAACAATTGTGGGAGGCATTAAAGGTGGTGCTCCTAAGACAGGCATTTGTAGAGCTAGCAGCAGGAGTAGTTGCGTTTGCTAAAGCATTTTTCCCTTTAGAAAATTTGAAGCCCAGTGGAAAGCCTATAAGCTTGTAACAAGTCTCTTTGGTATGTCTAGTTCTACCACAATGAGTGCAAAAAAGATCATCTTTATTTTTCTTGACTGTTAGAGCAGCTGACTTAGAGAAATTGTGATACTGCATCAACAGACTTTTGATTCTCTTCCCTGAGAATCATATTTTATGCTTGATCCAAGGTAGGGAACGGTTTCATAAGAATAATTTGGGATCGAATTGCTTGAAAGCTCTCATTCAAGCCATTGATGAATTTGAAGACATAGTCTTTCTATTGCAGATCAATATAGACTTGGAAGCACTCTTTATTGCAATTACCACATGAACAATGAGGCATGGGCCTAAAACTCCTTAATTCTTCCCAAATGACATTAAATTTGTAAAGTACACATCAACAAATCTAGAACCTTAAGAAATACAACACAAAAGGTGTTGGAGATGACAAATCCTTGAATCATCTGGCTGAGAAATCCTTTGATTTTATTTTTCCCAAATTTGCCAAGCTTCCTCCATATAAAACACAGTTGAGGTTATAATTGTAGATATGGACTTAAGCAACCATGCCACAACCAAATTATTGCATCGATCCAAGTCAAATATAGATCATTATCAGACTTTGGCTTAGGAATATTATAATTGATAAACCCCTGCTTGTTGCTGATGGAGACAACAAGAAGAAAGGATCTTCTCCACGCAGCAAAATTTGTAGAAGTGAGCTCTGGGATGACTACTGCAGAGCTATGATTAAAGGCATGGTGAATGAAGTAAGGAGACCAGGGATCCTCCTAGAGGTTTTGTGAGGTAAGATTTGAGGTTGAAGAATTGTTGATCGAAGTAATATTTGCCATTGATGAACCAGACAAAAGCTCAAAATCAATTAGGGATTGAAAAGAAAAGTGAGGTCGCAAAAATGAAGAAGAATTGACAAAAGAAAGTCTCTAGATCTTTCTAGAGCTCTGATACCATCTTAGAGAACAACAAAAGAGCTTAAATCAATGAAAATTTTATTAATGAATCTTAATCAAAACAATTACAAGTAGAAGCTGTTTATATACAACTTTGGCTATACAACTAACTATGCCAGCTCATCCAACAATTATAACTAACTAGTAACTAATCTTATCTTAAATAACTAATTAACCAACTGTTTTAACCATCATGCTTCAACTTGTTGCAATGCTCTGCAGTCGTCTTCAACTTCTCTCAGCTGCACTTTATGTCTTTCATCATTCACCTTCTTTTCCTCTTGTTCACACATTTTCTAAAGATCTACTTTATGTCTTTAGATAGAATTTGCTACACCCATCAGTAATTTGTCTCGGTATATTTAGTATTTAAACTCTTCAAATCCAGTCCATTACATTTGTTTTTGCCGCTGTTATGGACTTTTAGTATCCATCTCCCATCTCCCATTTTCAGTAGCGTCTGATTTTGTTACTGATTTTCTTTTCGAGCTTTCTATTATGATTATGGAGTTAATGATCCGTGTACTCATGCTTATCCTTGTAATGTTATGTACTCCAAATTAATATTAATAATATTTTCAATTTGTTCAAAAAAAAGAAGGACGATTTTTCATGTACCAGAATAAAATCTGACCTCTCTCTTAAAACAATTTAATGTACATCAATGTTTAAAGAATAAATGGCCATGATGTCTATAAGTTTATAGCAATGACTAATACTGTCATTTACAATATGAGAGGTAATTTTGATAGATAGTTATTATAGTTCGAAATTTTATTATTGTCATATGGTTACGGTTTTACTTGGGCTTAAAGATGTAATTGGTTCTTTAACTATTTATAAAAGTTCAAAGAAAATAAGATCAATTTCTAAATTATTCGAGTATTTAAAGATAAATCCAACTTAAATTGAATGCGAACAACATGCATTGATTATATATATATATATATATAAGTTAAGAAGTTAGTAAAGGGATTTCACTAAACAGTATAAGGCCTCTGATAATCTGGCTATGATTCTTGCAACTGAAGAAATGACTGATCACCATGTTACGACTAGCTTTTTCATCATCATTTCTTTGCTCATCAATAAGATCTTGCAACAACGCATCACTTCTTTTCCCAAGCTCTTTCAATCTCTTCCTATGACCTCCATAATCCAGCCAAAGTAAAAATGGCAAGAAATTCCCCGGATTTGAAAGCCTCACCAATTTCAAAAATCTCTGCTATCATTTCCCTGAACTTCCTTGCCTCCTCTCTGTCCTCAGAATACCTTTTCCCTGTGATCATTCGTACTATTGCGTTGAAAGTTAACTTTGATAACAATCCTCTCATCTCTACTTTGGCGAAATCTAGACTGCTCGAAATTTGATACAGTTCGTTCAAAAAAATCTTGGTTTCGTCTCTTCGGATGCCTATGAACTTGTTAAGCTGAGTAGAAGAGAAAATTTCAAGACTGCTTAGGC
>CATIWR010186439.1:0-23440 GCA_949677035.1 Omphalea diandra
TATATATATATATATATATATATAAGCTTGGAAATAAGTTGTATGGGATCACATTTTTTTGTAAAAAAGAAAAATACAAAAGAGATCCTAAACTAGAAAGTAGGAGAATCATCTCTAGAAAAGTCTTCATCTTCACCTTTAGCCTCATCTCCATCATCCACTTGATCATTACCTTCTTCTTGTTGAGAATCATCAAACTCTGTGAAGTTCGGAGGATGGCAAAGAGGGACTTCCAACTTCTCTTGCAAATCGATCATATCACTATGAAGATGAGAGAGGAGCAAAAATCTCCTTTTCATTATCCTCATTAACTTATCAAGCTTCTTGTTGATGGTTGCAAGAGAGAGTTTTGCCTTAGGCTTTGGTTGAGAAGGGTATGCATTTTCTTAGGCTTTGGTTGAGAAGGCTTTGGTTGTGAAATCTCCATTTTCTTAGCTCCTATGGCACCTAGGGTATGCACATAGGTGTCCGGATGAATAGCCTTGGTGTTGATAAGGTAGGTGAGATCAAGAAAGTTTTGTGAAGGGAGAAGTTTTTTTTGAGAATTTCTCATTTTCCTCATCAAGTGCTCCTATAAAGCGATAAATAGCTATGATATGTGAAGGTAAAAGGAATTGGCTCTTAGGTTTGGTACTCATGTGGATCAATTGAACCACAAGATACCATCTGGTTTGAATCGGCTTATTTTTGACAAGGCAGAAAAGAAATGCCAAGTCTTTCTGTGATACTTTCTCGTTACCATCACCTCTAGCATTTACCGAAAAGGTGATGATACGATGGAGTATCCAAAGGGGTAGGGTTTTAATGTGTTTGGCTAGGGAGGATCTCATGTCATGTTTGGTTTAAATAGATATTTTCGACTAAAATTTAGAGTATATGACATCATGTGTGGAGATTGTAAAGGGGATATTTTCTTTGACTTAAAGATTGAAAGAGAAGAAAAATGGTCGAAAGTAATATAAAAAGGATTGCCAAAGGCCCATAATACTAACACGTATTGCCTCACTTGTGAATAGGCTTTACGACTCAATTAGACTGTGCACATGAATTCCAACATAATTTCTTCGTAACCGGGTTCATCCTGAAAGTTGAACTCATTCCAGCCTAAATTGGAGAGGAAAACACGAATCTCTGCTTTGATACTCAAGGTTTCTAGCAGAAAGGTAGAAGGTTTCTTGTTGGGGAGGATGATCTTGGAAGAATTGGCCTTGTACCTTTCTTTCTCCTCCTCAGTGATGCCTTTCAAAAGGTGAAGAGTAAGGGGTGCAGAGAGCTGAGCCACAACCTTGCCTTTGTCTGCTCTGGAGATCTTTTTGGAAGCCATTTCAAAGAATGAAGAGGATTTGTGATTTTAGAGAGTTTTGAGAGAGAGAGAGAGATTGATGTTGGAAGTGAAGTGAGGATGATGCTGTTGAATAGGGTAATTATAGCCATTTGAAGTCTTTGTAAATGGCTAGAAATGAATTGATGAAGAGATAGAAATGGTTGACAGTCAAATCACTTAAATATCTAGGCGATTACCGTAATTCTCATCAGTAAATTTATGAGTCGCGACCGCGAATTCCCAAAAATGTGAGTAACGAACAAATTTTTCTCGGTAATATGTGCTTCAACGGTCAAAATTTGAATTGTTGACCAAAATTCGCGGTGGAGCTTAATTCTCGAGACCACGATTTGATGTTTGATAGCCGGTGACTAGGACTTGTAATTCGTGACGGTGAAGATAAGATAGCGATTGTGAATTATGAGTCATAAAGGATAAGAATGAAAAAATTACATTTTGAAAGAATCAAAATTGTGATCCACTTAGAATATGCCACACAGAAAACATAAGACATTGAATTAACAAACAACACACATAGCAATCTTACATAAGATCAAAATTTTCTCTTTAGGGAGCTTCCATCAAGCATTCTCAATTCTCTCTTAATGAAGTTCAATCTTTCTTCATTGAGAGGTTTAGTGAAAATATCTACAAGTTGATGATTTGTGTCAATAAACTTTAACACAACATCACCTTTTTGCACATGATCTCTAAGGAAATGATGTCTAATATCTATCTGTTTGCTCCTAAAGTGTTAGATGGGATTCTAAGAAAGATTAATAGCACTCGTGTTATCACATTTAATAGGAATGTAATCAATCATTTTGCCAAAATCCTTCAATTGCTGCTTCATCCAAATAACTTGAGTGCAACAATAACTCGCAGCAACATACTCGACTTCTACAGTGGATAAGGCAACTGACACTTGCTTTTTGCTAAGCCAATATACTAGGCATTCTCTTATAAATTGGCAAGTTTCAGAAGTACTTTTTCTATCTAATAAACTACCCGCATAATCCGCATCTGAATATCCTATGAGACTAAAGGATGAATCCCTAGGATACCATAACCCTAAGTGAATTGTGCCATACAAATACTCAAAAATTCTCTTAACAACATTTAAATGAGATTCTCTAGGAGAGGATTGGAGCCTAGCATACATATAAATATTAAACATGATATCTGGCTTAGAAGCAGTAAGATAAAGTAAAGATCCGATCATACCTCGATATCTCTTTTCATCTACCATCTTACCTGAGTTATCTTTGTCTAGCTTGATGTTAGCACTCATGGGGGTCTTGGCTACTTTGCAACCATCCATGCAAAAGTTCTTGAATATTTTCATTGTGTACTGGGGTTAGTTGATGAAGATCCCTTATTTGGTTTGCTTGATATGTAAACTGAGAAAGAACTTGAGCTCTCCCATCATGCTTATTTCAAATTCCCTAGTTATACACTTAGCAAAATCCTCACAAAGAGACTCATTAGTAACACCAAAAATGATATTATCAATATAGATTTGTATAATTAGTGTATCATGCTTATGCTTTTTAACAAATAGTGGGGTGTCCACCTTTTTTTTTTCAAAATCATTTTTCAAGAAAAAAGAATTAAGCCTTTCATACCAAGCTCTTGGAGCTTGTTTCAATCTATATAAGGCTTTGTTCAATTTAAAAACATGGTTTGGAAAATAATGTGACTCAAAACCAGGAGGTTGTTCAACATAAACTTCCTCCTCATTGATTCCATTCAAAAATGCACTTTTCACATCTATTTGAAAAAGCTTAAAATTCATGTGGCATGCATAAGCTAAGAGTATCCTAATCGCCTTTAATCTTATAATGAGGGCAAAAGTCTCATCATAATCTATGCCTTCCTCTTAGTTGTAACTCTTAGCAACTAATCTAGCTTTATTTCTTGTGATGAGACTTTGCTCATCTAACTTGTTCCTAAACATATATTTGCATTCTACAATGGAGTGTTCTTTAGGCCTAGGGACAAATTCCCATACCTTGTTTCTCTCAAATTGGTTGAGTTTCTCTTGCATAACATGCACCTAACTCGCATCATCAAGAGCCTCATCAATTGATTTTGGCTTAAGTTGAGAAATAAAGGCAAGATTATTATCTAAAGGATTAAGTTGTGATCTAGTACTTACACCTTTGGCGGTATCACCAATGATCAAGTCCTTGGGGTGATATTTGGAAAATCTACAATCTTTAGGTAGATCTTGGCTTGGCTCATCTCTTTGTTGATGTTGTGGCTCCTCATCTTCCTTTGATGATTCACCTCCTTCCTTGCTTTTATCCTCTCTTCTTGTGTTGTCTTCCAATTATAGCTTTTCAAAATCACCTATAAGATCATTAACAAAAACACCTTTCCCAATATCAAGTTTACTAGATTCATCAAAGATAACATTCATAGACTCTTTAACTACTATTAAACTCTTGTTAAAGACTTTATGTGCCTTGCTAGAGGTGGAATAACCTAAGAATATTCCTTCATTGGTCTTGGAGTCAAATTTTCCAAGATTATCCTTGGTATTTAAAATATAACACTTACATCCAAATACTCTTAGGTATGAAATCTTGGGTTTTCTACCATTCCATAGCTCATATAAGTTTTATTGAGAATGAGTCTTTTGCAAACTATATTTGCAATGTAACACGAAGTATTAATGGCTTTGGCCCAAAAGTAATTCGGTAAAGAATACTCATTGAGTATGGTCCTAGCTATTTCTACTAGTGTTCTATTTTTTTTTTCTCTACAACACCATATTGTTGTGGTATTCTAGGAGTTGAAAAATTATGAAAAACTTTATTCTCCAAATAATAAGTTTCAAAAGACTCATTTTGAAATTCCTTTCCATGGTCACTTCTAATAGAAGAAATGAAGTAACGTTTTTTATTTTGAACTCTTATTGCAAAACTCTTGAAAGCATCAAAAGTATCACTCTTATGAGCTAAAAAGGATACCCAAGTAAATCTAGAGTAGTCATCAACTTAGACTAGTGTAAAATATTTTTCGCCTAAGCTAGCACTCCTAGTAGGTCCTATTAAATCCATATGGACAAGTTGAAGAGGTCTAGAAGAACTTATAACATTTTTTGCTTTGTGGGAGGCTTGATGTTGCTTCCCCATTTGGGAAGGACCATATGTCTTGTCTTTAGTGAAATTCAGCTTTGGAAGACCTTCCACCAACTTTCCTTTAGATAGGCTTTGAAGAAGATCCATGCTTGCATGTCCAAGCCTTCTATGCTATAACCAAGCTTTATTGCTCAAGGACATAAGACACTTAAAGGATTGGTTAGCCAAATTGTCTAAGTCAATTGAGTAGGTATTGCCTTTCCTTTTACCCTTGAAAATATCCTCATCATCCACTAAAGTGGTGACTCGACATTCCCTAGGATCAAAAGTGACTTTATTACCTTTGTCTCACAATTGACTTACACTCAACAAATTATATTGTAAGCCACTAACTAATAAAACATTGTCAATTAATGCAACCATTCTTACAAATGGTTCCAATGCCAATTACGTTACCCTTGACATTGTTACCAAATGCGACATCTCCACCTTCTTTTTCCTTTAATGTCATGAATTGCTTTTCATTTCCAGTCATATGCTTGGAACATCCACTATCCATATGCCAATTGCTTGATTTGGTGGCTGCCACACTCCTTTACACAACAAAGGTGAGTCACCTTTTCTTAGGTACCCAAGCATACTTGGTCCTAGGAGATTAGGAGTTAAAGGGGTCCTCTAATTTGAGGTGAGCCTTCCTAATAAAACAATAAATGTTAACATACCCATATTTCATGTAATAATGGCATTAGAGTTTAGACTTGTGAGTCTTTCTCCTATACACAAATTTAGTATGAGTAGGAGGCCTTCTCATACCTTGATTATGTGAATGCATACATATACGTGTATGATGAGAAGTAGCAGGGAATTGTTTATAAGAGTGAACATGCTTTTTATACATGTAGGCATGGTTAGCTCTTTGAGTCTTGGCTTTTGAGCTTAGGGGAGCCTTCCTTTCGCCCTTAGGCTTAGAAGGCTTAGTGCTAGGAGCACTTTTCTTTCTAATTACCTCAATACTTAGGGTTTGAGGTTTTGATGATCTAATAAATGTAGCTTGAGATGATGAGGAAGCTCCATTGAAGCCTAGACTATGTCTAATTAATGGTGGTCTTTGTGACACAATCAATGTGTCCCAGGCTTTATTTCCTTTGTGGAACTTGGAGATTGAGCTTTTTAGCTCAATGACTTCTCCCTTTAGAGAGTCATTCTCCTTTCTTAATGAAGCTAATGAGGAAGTTGATGTAGAAAGATTTTCTACAAATTGTTTTAGCTCATCATTTGATGCTCTTAATTCACTTACAATGTCATTAAAGGATTTATAATCATCTTCTAATTTTTATCAATTTCTTTTATAAGACTTCATTTGTGACTTATACTTGTCACATCTCATAATAAAAGCCTATAGAAGCCCTTCATCTATCTCATCAAAGTCATCTAAATCTGAATAAGAATGGGAAGAAGTACTTATCTCATTTGGAGAATCTTCTTATGCCATGAAACAAATATTGGCAACTTCTCATTCTTCTTCATCTTCACTTGAGCTGTCATCCCAAGTGGCTGAAAAACTCTTCTTCTTCTCCTTGTCCCATTTCTTTTTCTTTTTTATTTTGGGATAATCATACTTGATGTGGCCTTGCTTCCCACATTCATAGCAAGTGACTTCCTTGGATCTCTCTTTTTGATTAGGAGCTATCTTTTTGAAGCTTCTTTTCTCTTTTCTTCTTCTAATAAACTTCTTTATCCTTTTTGAGAGCATTGCTAGCTCCTCTTCTTCTTTGTCACTTTCTTCATCACTAGAGGTAGTTTTTACCTCCTTCCCCTTTATTGAGGATTTGAGTGCCAAGGTTCTTCTTTCATTTTCTGGTTTATCTCCTTAGCCCCTTAGTTTCTTCATTTGTTCATCCTTTTGTAAGGCCAACTCATGAGTTAAGAGTTTATCTATCAACACATCTATTGGAACCTTACCAATCTCCAGATTGGACTATTGGATGCTGCACACTCTTGCACCAAACTTATCTAAAGGTAGAGTTTTAAGAATTTTTGTGTTTACCTCATAGTTGGTGAAAGTCTTTCTAAATTTCTTCATATTCGTGACGATGGATAAGAGTTTATTCATCATTTCGGTGATGTTTTCATGGTCTTTCATCATGAAGAGCTCTCATTCTATCACGTACATCTCCAAATGGCTTGATTTAACTAGTGTTGTGCCTTCATGGTAGTTCTCATGAGTCTTCTAAATGGCATGTGCTATTTGGCAATGTTGCACTCTTGTAATCTCTTATCTAGAGAGAAAGTTTAGAAGAATGGCCATTGCCCGTTTGTTTTTGCCCAATGAGCTTCAACCCATTCGGTCTCCAGTGAGCTTCAACCCATTCTTCCCTCTGGAATGAGTTCTTCAATTCCATCCACTACTTTAGTAGGTGGCTTCCATTCTTTGACAACCACATCCCAAGGGTCCATCACATTTGTATCAAGGTAAATTTCCATCCTATACTTCCAATGAGTATAGTCAGATCCATCAAAGTAGGGCTTGAGGTGTGAGTGGATTTCCTCTTGTGCCATGAACTTTGCTCACCAAATTAAGGCTAGAATGTGAGACTTAGCTCTAATACCACTTAGTGGCCCTAAACACCAAGAAGGGGAGTTGAATTGGTGTATAAAAAAAAATTTAAAGTAAGCGTAAAGAAATTAGTAGAAGAAAAGACACACAATTTATAGTGGTTCGGGTATAATCGACCTTATGTCCACTTCCTAATTCTCTGCAATTGGGTGTTCCACTAACTTAGAATGATGTTTCTAAGCTTACACCTAACTTTTACACTTTGTGTTTTCAAGGCTCATATAACAACCTTTGTACTTTGTGTTTTCAAGGCTCACACAATAACCTCTTTTACAAGTGTTTTCTAAGGATCACATTAAAACCTCTCTTAAGTGTTTTCACAGGCTCACACTACAACCTTTCCTACAATTGGTATTTAATGCTCACACCCAACACTTACAGTCTCAAAAAGAAGAGAAGAACATGAGTAGTAAAAGATTGAGAGCTTTAACACAAGTGATGAATTCTCTATATGTTTTATTTATCACTGTTTGGTGGAGTATTTATACCCCATACCCACCAAAGAGATGTTAGTCTTTAAAGCTCACCAAATCTTTAAGACATGTTAGGTAGATTCTGCATTAATTTCATGTCAGGCAAGAGTCATGGTCGTTACAGCTTATTCGCGGTTGCAAAATCTAAATTTCCATAGGGAAGTTAAACATTGCGACGAAAAAACTCATTTGTGTCTAATGGCTAGTCCACGTGGCAGTTTCTTATTGGTCCATTAGGAAAATATAACTATTATAGTCTAACTGCTCATAAAAGTCGTAGTCGCGATTCTTCCTTGTATAGGATGGAAATTCTTCTATTTGAAAGACAATCTTCTTCTTCTTAATTCGCAATCGCTACCCAAAATTTTGCTCTTGTGAATTTTGTTCTCCAATGGATACCTGGGACATTTGGCATGCTATGATTGTGGACTGGTTTCCCTCTTTAATTACTTTGAAAGTCACAGTTACGACTAAGGCGTGACACAGACTGCGAATTTATCTGTGACTTTGGCACTCCCATCTTTGGATGAGTCACGACAGTGAAGATGCCCACAAATCCCTCTAGCTGAGTTTCACCTATTCTTTGAACTAAGTTGTGGTCACGAATTATAGACCATTGATCGCGAATTTGGATGAACTTTGCCTTCTTGAAGATTATGCAATCCTTCCAACTTCCAATGGAAAATCTAACTTAATTCTGCAAAACAACACTCAATTAAAACATTAGGATTGATCAATCTCCTTTGTAAAGATCAAAAGAGGTCTAAGACTTAGGATTAACCATCCTAGTCTAACATTAAAGTTTGGTTTTCTCTTTGTAAATTGTGGTACTCTCATAAGCATTCATTCAAATTTCGTCCAATTTATTCAATTGAAGTTAACACTTTTCTCTAGCCTTCTTATTGTCATAATTCAGCAGTTTGTTGATGCAATATACGTTATGCTCTAATTTCACAAAAAGGTAGCAACCTTTCCTAAAAACTAGATGGTACAAAGACATACCAAGAGGCATTTTGAAAGCTGTTCTATATGTCCATAATGCATCATCCAATTTCAATGACTAATCTTTTCTTGAATTGGAAATCATCTTCTCCAAAATTTGGTTCAACTCCTAGTTGGAAATTTCTACTTGCCTACTTGTCCGTGGATGATATGGGGTGGCAACTTTATGAACTTGTCCATGGATGATATGGGGTGGCAACTTTATAAGTAACTCCATATTTTCTTAGTAAAGCTTCAAATTGCTTGTTGCATAAATGTGTTCCTCCATCACTTATCACAGCTCTAGGTACTCCAAACCTTGAGAATATGAACCTCTTCATGAACCTAGTTTCCATCTTAGATTCATTAGTAGGAGAAACAATTGCTTTAACCCACTTAGACACATAATAAAAAACTACTAAGATGTAATGCTGCCCATAAGATAGAGGAAAAAGGCTTTTAAAATCAATGCCCTAAACATCAAATGATTCTACCTCAAAAATATTATTCAATGACATTTCTTGGCGTCTAGATATGTTTCCTATCCTTTGGTAATGATCACATGAATGGACAAATTTTTAGGTATTCTCAAACATTATTGGCCAATAAAATTCACTTTGTAGAATTTTTACAACTATTTAGTGTCCACCACTCTCTAGAGAATGACAATGATTCAGAATGCCACGAACTTCTTCCTTAGTTACACACCTTCTAATGAGATCATCAGCATAATGTTTGTGGAGAAGTGGTTCCTGCAAAAATAATGTTTGCAATCTAATGTTTGCAAGAACTTCTTCTTTTACTAGAATGACATGTATTAAGGCAAAATTCCTTTTACAATATAGTTCATAATTGCTACATACCAAAGTGTGCCACTGTTAAGAACAAAGATTTGTTCTTTTGAAAATGTCTTTTTAATTTCCAGGTTGCCTTTCATCTTCCTTAGGTTGAATTCTAAACAAGTGATCAATAACAACATTTTTAGTCCCTTTTTTTGACATGGATTTCAAAATCAAACTCTTGCAATAGAAGGACCCAATGTATGAGACAAGGCTTGGTGTCTTTCTTACTCAAAAGGTACTTGATTGTCGCATGATCCATGTGCACAATGATTTTGGAATCCATCAATATAACCTAGATTTGTTAAATGCATAAATAATGGTAAACAACTCTTTGTCCATTGGGGCATAATTTACTTAAGCTTTATTGAGCATTTTTCTTGTATAGTAGATTGCATGCATCCATTTATCTCTCTTTTAACCCAAAATAGCTCCAATTACATAATCACTCGCATTACACATAAGCTCAAATGGTTGGCTCTTATTTGAGGCTACTATAATAAGTGTTGATATCAAGGCCTTTTTCAACCTACAAAAAACATCTTGGTAAAATTAAATATAACATCTTTATTAAGAAAATTGCAAAGAGGTTTTGTAATCTTAGAAAAAATTCTTAATAAAACAATGATAGAATCTTGTGTGACCAAGAAAACTTCGCACTTCCTTGATGGACATAGGTGGAGGCATTTTTTCAATAATCTTTATTTTTGCCCTATCCATTTCAATATATCTTGAAGGCACCTTGTGGTTGAGTTCCACACCTTCCTGTACCATGAAGTGGCACTTTTCTTAATTCAAAACAGATTTATCTTTCACATCACTATAAAACTATGGAAAGATTAGCTAAACATGCATCAAAAGAATCTCTAAATACCGAAAAATCATCCATAACAATTTCCATAGTTTTCTCAATAAAATCATTAAAAATGGTCATCATACATTTCTGAAATGTAGTCGGTGTGTTGCACAAATCAAATCGCATTCTCCTAAATGCAAATGTGCCATATGAACAAGTGAAACTAGATTTCTCTTGATCTTCTGGGTCAACGAGAATTTGATTATAGCCTGAATATCTATCTAAAAGGCAATAATAGGCATGACCTAAAAGCCTTTTAAACATTTGATCAGTGAATGACAATGGAAAGTGACCTTTGCAAGTGGCCTTATTAAGCTTCCTACAATCTGTACACACCTTCCACCTGGTAACTATTCTAGTGAGAATTAATTCATTTTGCTCATTGACAATTACTATCGTTCCATCGTTCTTAGGCACAACTTGTACAAAACTCACTCATGAGCTATCAGATATTGGGTACATAATACACACATCTAAGAGTTTCAAAATGTCTGCTTACACCACCTTCTTTGTATTAGGATTTAGTATTTATTGGTGCTCAATAGATGGTTTATGATCATCCTCCATGAGGATTCTATGCATGCAAAAGGAAGGGTTAATCCCCTTAATATCACTAATAGTCCATCCTATGGCTATTTTCCTTTCACTTAGGTCTCTTAACAACTTTTCTTCTTACAATTTTGTTAAATGTGCTAAAATTATAACAGGCAAGGTTTTGTTTTCTCTAAGAAATGTATGCCTCATATGATGTGGAAGAGATTTTAGCTCTACAATTGGAGCCTTTATAATGGAAGGGGGATGAAGAGCCTTACTTTAGCCCAATTCCTCAAACTTGAAAGTTTTAGATTGAGGATTTGCTTCCAAAACATGGGTTGCACTTGTAATTTCATGATTCTCAAGTGATGGTGATGCCTTTTAAACTAAACAAGCTTTGAATGTGTCTTTATGATGCTCCATTTGAAATACCTCTTGTATCAAATCACTAATGACATCAACCTTATAACAATCCTCAATGGGATGAGGCTGTTTTGTTATCTTAAGCACATTGAATTCAATAGACTCTCATAACATAAAGAGCGAGTGTGCCATTCTTCATATTAATGTAACTCCCACGATGCCCCAAAAAGGGTCTTCTAAAGATCAATAGTGTGTCTACATCCTCATCCATATCAACAACAATGAAATTCATCGATATGAAGAACTTTCCCACTTGCATGAGAACATTCTCTGCCACTCCAACTAGGTATTTATAAGAGCAATTCACTAGTTGCAATGTTATCGTAGTTGGTTGAACTTTACCAAGATTCAAATTTCTATAAATAGAAGGGGGCCTTATACTTATACTAGCAACTAAATCACATAGTGCTTTATCAAATTTACAATTAGAAATTTGGCAAGGAATAGGGAAACTCTTTAGATCCTTAAGCTTTAATGGAAGCTTATTTTGGATTATAGCGCTACATTCCTTGAAAAGGGCTATTGTCTCATATTGCTCTAATTTCCTTTTGTTAGACAAAAAATCCTTGAGAAACTTAGCTTATTTAGGCATTTGTGATAATGCCTCAACAAAGGAAATATTTATGTGAAGTTGCTTGAACATTTCTAAGAATTTTTCATGTTGTTTGTCCAACTTGTGTTTTTGTAACTATTGAGGAAAAGGAATAGGTGGGACATATGGTTTTACTAGTGTAGGCTTGCTTCCCTTATCCTCTTTTTATTCTTTGACCTTATCATTCTCATTTGGACTAAAATTTAACGCTATCTTCTCATTTTCTTGGGTTGAAATTTTAGGATTTTCAAAGATCTCAGGCATTTTTAGGGGTATTTTCTCACTTTCATCCTTATCCTTATTTGGAGGATTAGGTATCTCCATGCCACTCTTTGAAGTTAATACTTTGCATTGCTCCATTGGGTTAATTTTAGTCTTACTAGGCAAGCTACCTTATGTTCTTGCACTAAAATTATTTGCCAATTACCTAATTTGCATCTCCAAATTTCATTTGTGTTACTCCATTTGATTAGCCTTTAACTCAAATTTGTCTATCTTATCTAATTGAGTTTCTACCTTCTCAAATTTCTTAATCAATAATTTTTATATGTCTTAGGAGGCTGCTTCTCCTCTTGTTGATTGTGTTTGACCTATAGGCATGATGATAAGGTTTAGCTTGATTAGCTTAGTTGCTTCATGAGAAGTTGGGATGATTCATCCACTCGGGGTTATAGGTGTTGGAATAAGGATTATAGGGTTAGCTATTAAAGTTGGAAATGAATTGCACATGTTCAATGAAATTTTAAGGAAACATACTCCCCAATTGGCATTCAGTATGTAAGTGCCCTTCACCATACCATTAATAATTCATTGGTGGTGTATTAATAATGTGCACACTTACTTCCTTATGTGTCTTTCCAACAACATCGACCTTAGCATTTAACATAGTGTGAATATCAATGTTATGAATACCTATAACCCATTTGTTGATTCCCCTTTCATTTGCCTATTGGCAATTGTTTGAGGCTATTTCTTCTAACAATGAGTAACCTTCATTGGTGGACTTTCCCATGACTGCACCTCTTATTGCGACATCAATAATAATGCATGGTATGTCATTACATAAGGTTTGGACTATAAACTAATTCGATAAGCCATGATTTAGACACATACTTTGCAATGCCTTAAACCTATCCTATGCTTCATATAATGTCTCACCTTACTCTTGTTGAAAGCTAACAATGGGTTGTCTTAATTGTGTGGTCTTGCTTGGTAAAAAATATTTTTCCAAGAAAGCCTTAAAAAGATCCTTCCAAACAACAAATGAGTTAGTAGCCATAGAATTCAATCACCTTTTAGCTTTATCTCTTAAGGAAAAAAGGGAACAATCGTAATTGAATTGTGTCATCTATTGCTGCAATAATTTTAAAGGTTACACATATTTCTAAGAAATTAGTGATATAGGCATTCGATTCAATAGCTTCATCCCTAGATGTATTTTATTGCACAATCTGGATAATCATCTATTTGATTTCAAAATTTTTGTCGACAATGACTACTAGTCTCACAATGCTCGATTGAGTCTCTTGGGTTTGTGGCATAGCAAATTATCACAAAACTTTTGTTCTTTTTTAGTCGCCATTGTAACCTTAAGAAAATTCCTCTTATATTTTTGGATTTGGCTTTAACTATGAAACATGCTTATGAGTTTTGGATCAAATTCAAATAGTTCTAGACTTTTCGAACATCACACACACCAAAACTTCACCTGTCAAAAGAATAAACCACAATTAGACCCTAAAATCTTAAAAATGCATAATTTAAATACTAGATTAATATAAATTTTAAGTGAAATCGATATTATGAAAAATCAATCCCTAGCAATAGTGCCAAAAACTTATTGCATGTAAAGTCCTTTTAAGTGCACAAATTATTGGTTTGGATACATATGAGGTGACCCAAGAGGAGGGGTGAATTGGGTTATAAAAACAAAGACACACAAATAATGCAGAAGCAATAACACAAACAATACAAAGTTTTTATTATGGTTCGGTAATGTACCTACTCAACTCTCCAAGTACATTTAGGCATTTCTATTCTTTTTACAGGCTAAAAAAAAACCTTCCCTTTTCCAAGCTAAGGAAGAACCTTCCTTTTTCCAGGTTCAAGTAACATTTCCTTTTCTAAGCTCCAGGACAAACTTTACACTTACTCTATTTTACAAGGAACATGAAAGCCAACCCTACCTTTAGTATTTTTCTACGACATAATACCAACATTTAAACCACTAACAAGTATAGATCTAAATAATGTCAATGCCTTTTAAGTTAGGTAGCAATTACTCTTTAAGTGCTCAAGAAAACTTACTCTCAAAGACTAACAAAAAAATAATCCCCACTCTATCTAAATACAGAACAACACTAAAAAGGGTTTACACAAAAGCTTGCTAGATGTTCTTTAGTTATTTGCAAATGTTCTTCAAAGTTTCATCAATTGGTTCTAGTCTTCAAAAATGCTCCTTATATAGCGAAACTCTAAAACTAGCTGTTGGAATAGTTAATGTTTAGTCTGATAGCCTTTCTATAAAACTTATCGTTAGAGGTGACAATGCCCGTTGATCCTGAACAATGCCTATTGAGCTTATAATAGGTACTTCCAATTCCCATTCTTAATGTTTCCATGGTCGTTGGCTTTAATCTTAATGCCTATTGGAGTAAGAACAATGCATGTTTTTGATTTTCCAAAAAGCATAAACTTGGTTATCTATTTTTTAACAACTACAGAAATGCTTCAATGCCTATTGGGGAATTTGCAAAGCTTGTTGGAAACACCTTTAATGCCTATTGAGATATGAAGCGTGCCTCATTAAAGGGTCCAAAAGTTTTAGATCAATCTAGAGTATTTCTGCAACGCTTATTGTGAAGGACCAATGCTCGTTTCGAGTTCCAGTATGCAACACATGTTTAAGGAGATGATCAATGCTCGTTGCGAAGTCCAAATAGTAGGGCTCAAATTTGATTACTTTTCCAATACCTATTGCAAATATGCAACACTTGTTGCTAGGTCTAGATCAATGCCCGTTATTAAATCACAACGCCTTGTGAGTTTCAACACAACACAAACTAGATCACTTCTCCAATGCCCGTGGCCAATTTATCAACACCCGTTGGATGGTCTAAAATGCTTTAGGCATCTGCAACATATATTCAATGCTTATTGCATATTGTTCAATGCTTATTGAAGTGTTCAACACCTGTTGGGTATGTCACAATACCGGTTGAATGTTGTTCAATGCCTATTGAAAGTTGTTCACTACTTATTACACTTATTCTCCCCCTTTGACAATTGTCAGGTCTGTTTAAAGGATACAAAAATACTAAAATGTAAACATTAGAACTTCTTAAGGTTTTGTCATTATTTTGTTAGCATTCAAAACACATCATTCAAAGTAGAGGAGTGAGACCAATGCCTTGGGTTCATATGTTCTGCAAACATTTTCCCCATAGACATAACATTCTCTCCCCTTTTTAAATGATAACAAAACTAAGATGCTTTGATACCAAAATATTCAAAACTTTAAAACATAAAGGATGCCAAATGTTGAAACACAAAGTTGGATACCAAATACACCACTTAAGATACCAATCAAAATGCATATCAATTAAAACATCTAAAAATTCTCCCTTTTTTTTATCATCATGACAAAAAGATATGCTTAAAGAAAAAAAAAACTCCCCATTCACATATTAGATTTCTTAAAAACAAAGAAAACTTCTAAAATATCGATTACTTAGAGAAGGAAAACTCCCCTTTTCTATATGCTTTATTCTAACAAATCCCTAAAGATACTCAAATAATAATCTAGTTAACGTACTTAGGGTCACATGTTGTATGCATGTGTTGAGGAAAGTAAAGGAGGAAGGATAATTACGAGTGATCCATAATTCAAATTCCCCCTTAGCAAAAACTTGTTACACAATAAGGTGGGATAGAAATACATTACAATTTATGAATTTCAAAGTACAATGGTCTCTTCAAATTTTGCAGCTCTACTTACCATTTAATGCTCTATTTTGAATAGAGGGTCAGGGGCCTCCAATCCTACAAAATTAAACTCTCTTTGGTACCCATTTTCTTTTGGGTCCTTAGGGGTTAGTAGCATAAACATATTCTTCTCTCAATCTAGCATAGCAAAAGTATTCTTTATGGTCAAATTTTCCACAATAAAAGCATTGCCAAATGAATGCTTTCTTAAACTCATTCATAATGCAAGTGTGAGGTGGCTTCCTAAAGGATTGATGCCTAAAAGGTGAGAGAACCTTTGCATTCTTGATATACTTGGTTCCATAAATAAAGGCATGATGTGCCTTTGTCCTATGAGAGTATAAGTGAAAGCAACTATGATCATGCACATGTGAAAGTTTTCTTTTAGTTGAAGAGTGTAGCATATTTTGTTTTCTTGGCTTACAAGATGCATACATAAAAGCATAATTAGCCTTTTGCTTAGGCCTTTTAGTTTTTGCATGTGTTAGTGTTATGCCTTTAGGCTTTGCATAAGCATTAGCCTTTTGTAAGGAGGTTTATGACTCAACACCTTAGATACTAGGTGTTCTAAAAGGTGAAACTTTAGAAGTAGAGGAAGAGACATGATTATATCCAATGCCACGTTTCATACTAGTATCTTTTTGAAAGCCTAAAAACAAATCTAATTTTTCTTTTCCTTTAGTAAAATTTGAAAAAGGGTTTCAATTCTAAAACCTCATTTTAAACTATCATTTTGTCTGGAAAGAGGTTCATACAATTTCTTTTTAAAATTTAACTCTTCATTTTCCCTTTCCAAAGCATCTATTTTAAAAATTCACTTTCATTTGAATATAAGAAAAGTGCTTTTGAAAGTAATTCCTATTTTTCTTTTCTCAAACATTTAACTTCTTTTAGAAGCTCATCCTTAATTTTTGAAATAGAGGAAATTTCTTTTTTCAACAATTAATTTTCATTTCTCAAAATCTTATTTCTATAAAAAGATTTATCCAAGTCATTATTTATGGATTTTAGGGCCTCAATGAGATTCTCTACTGTGAACATATCTTTGATATCATCATCAAGTTCATATGCCTCATTTGGAGAGTCCTTATTCTATTCATCCTCCTTGGCCATTAGATATCTAGCTTTCGCTTTCTTTTTGGCCTTCCTCTTCTTTATCTTTATGTTATAGGAGAATTCATCATCATTTATGGATGTCGAATTCATTAGGCTCATTCTCCTCCTTTCCTCTTGATAGTGGTCTTCTAGCTCCTTGAACATACAACTTCCTTTGATTTAAGTCGGTCCATTTTTGAGAAAGCTTCCATAATAAGACAACTTAATGGCTGCCATGATCATGTACCTCTAGCACTTAAACGTCAAAAGAGGTTAGGCTCTGATACCATTATTGGTTTGGATGCAAATGAGGCAACCCAAGAGAGAGGGTGAATTAGATTGTAAAAATAAAAATGTATAAATAATGTAGAAGCAAAACACAAACAACACAAAATTTTTATAGTGGTTCGACAACGTGCCTACTCCACTCTCTAGGACTTCACTTAGGTCTTTCTATTATTTTTACAGGCTGAAGAAGAAACCTTCTCTTTTCTAGGATAAGGAAGAACCTTTCCTTTTTTAGATTCAAAGATAACCTTTCCTTTTCCAAGCTTAAGGACAACCATTACACTTACACTCTTTTATAAGAAACAAGAGAGCCAACCAAACCCTTGGTATTTTTCTAAGGTATAATACCAATCATTTAACCACTAGCAAGGATAGATCCAATCAGTGTTAATGCTTCTCAAATTAGGCAACAATTACACTTTTAATGCTAAGGAAAACCTACTCTTAAAGAGTAACAAAAATAATCCCCACTCTACCCAAATACAAAGTAGCACCAAAAAGGGTTTGCATAAAAGCTTGCTAGATGTTCTTTAGTTATTTACAAATGTTCTTTAAAGTTTCACCAATTTATTCTAGTCTTTATAAATGCTCCTTATATAGTTAAACTCTAAAACTAGCTATTGAAATAGTTGATGTTTAGTTTGATAGATTTTCTGCAAAACTAGCTTTTCTGCAAAACTAGCCATTAAAGGTGATAATGCTTGTTGATCCTGAATAATGCTTGTTAAGCTTATAATGGATATTTCCAATGCTGATTAATCTTTCCACAACCATTGGCTTTGATCTCAATGCCCATTGGAGTTAGACTAATGTCCGTTGTTGATTTTCCAGAAAGCATAAACTTGATGCTCTATTTCTCAATAACTGTAGAAATGCTTCAATGCCTATTGGGAAATTCGCAATGGCCGTTGGCAACACCTTTAATACTTATTGAGAAATGAAGTGTTCCTTAGTGGAGGGTCTAAAAGCTTTAGCTCAATCCATAGTGTTTCTCTAATGCCTGTTGTGAAGGACTAACACCCGTTTCGAATTTTAGTGTGTTTTACAAAATCTAAGGCACTTTGTCCATTGCCTGTTGTAAGAAGATGAACAATGCCCATTGCGGAGTCTAGGGAGTAAGGCTCAAAGTTAATCACTTTTCCAACACCTATTGTAAATATGCAACACTTGTTACTAGGTCCAGATAATTGCCCATCGTGAAACCATACTGCCTATTGTTAGTTTTAACATAGCTCAAACTAGATCGCTTATCCAATGCCCATGACCAGTTTCTTAATGCCCGTTGGATGGTCTAAAATGCTTTGGGCATCTGTAACATATATACAATGCCCATTGCACATTGTTCAATGCCTGTTGAAGTGTTTAACACTTGTTGGGCATGTCACAACACTTGTTAAACGTTGTTCAATGCCCATTGCATTCAATCTCCCTATTTGCCAATTACCAGGTATGTTTAAAGGATATAAAAACACTAAAATACAAATATTAGAACTTTTCAAGATCTTGTCATTATTTTGTTATCATTCAAAATACATCATTCAAAGTAAAAGAGTGAGACCAATTCCTTGGATTCACATGTTCTCTAAACATTCTCTCCATAGACACAACAGTTTCCCCCTTTTTGAATGATAAAGAAAACTAAGATGCTTTGATACCAAAATATTCAAAACTTTAAAACACAAAGAATACCAAATGTTGAAACATAAAGTTGGATATCAAATACACTACTCAGGATACGAATCAAAACACATATCAATCAAAGCATCCAAAAACAAATCGCTTCAAGTGATATAATAAAAAATAGATATCATTCCTATGAGAATTGATTACCACATTTACCAATAAGAACTCAATTTCCCTATTTTCTAGTAATCAAATTATGGAAGAATAATTAACCTAAAATCTAAAAATTCTTAATTAAATTAACAAAATAAAGTTTAAATGGAAGAAAACTCTTATGCAAAAGATTTCTAAAAAATTCGGATACACCATAATACTATTCCACAATTATATCAAGAGTTTTATGTTCAATGTGAACGAGTTGTACTTGAAGATCAATTTTCCTACATTACTTAATTATCTCTTTCAAGCAAAATAAAGCCTATTATCATTGAAATTATGCTTACTCTCGTGATCACAAAATCCAATAACAATGCATTAAGTTCCTTGAATAATCCATTGACATCCTTAGAATTTAAGCCTACTCTTGTGGTCTCAATCTCCTAGTTTAAGATGTTAGGACTAGCCCTAGATTTCAACTTTTGCTCAATCATCTAGACATTGTTCCTTGGTGTCCTAGAAGGGGGGTTGAATAGGACAATGACAAGTAAAAGCAATCAAAAGAGCAAAAATAATGAAGAATTGAGACAACCAATTTATAGAGGTTTAACACAAACTTGACTACGTCCTCTCCTATAGTTTATTCGTTAGAGCCTTTCACTATCTAGATTGCTCCCAGGCTATAAATGACCTTTAGAACAATAATTTTTAGGCACTATCAAGTCATTACAAGTAGACTTTTGGGTGCTACTAAACCATTTCCTAAAGTAGTTTATAGGTACTACCTTAAACCTTTCACAAGAGTGGTTTTGGATCTTCAAAGATCTCTTAACCACAAACTTTCTCAAAAGAATTTGCAACTTCGAAGAAGAGAAAGTGTACTCTCACTCAAGCAATAAGTACTAAAGAATGCACTCACACAATATGTTTGATTTGGTGGAGAGTTTTGAGAGAAGTCTTAAAGCTTATTCTTCATCTTTATTTTGAAGATGACTTTTGCAAACTTTTGACAATGATCTTCCTTTAACGCTAAATCACACTTGTTTTCACCATTTTTTTTTTTTTTATAAAAGATTGCTTTCAAAAAAGAATATACTCACTTTTGACCAGTTTTTCTCTATTTGTTTTTATTATGGGGAGGGTCCTTTTATAAGCAAAGACATGAAACTAACCGTTAGAAAGAAGACTATCACTCTAAATCATAAAGTAGCCATTTAACGCCTGTTGGACACTCTCTATGACCATTATTAGGTGAGAATACAACTTCAACGCTTGTTGATTTTTTTAAATACCCATTAGAACTAGTTGTTAGAGAGAGATTTGGCTAGATGCTCATCTTTTGACTTTCTTAATTTTTTAGTCACCAACTCCTTCAACGACAAATGAAATTCAACTTCAACTTCTGTTGAGATATGGATAATGCCCGTTGAAGTTTCTAGAAGGATGTGAAGTTGATGCTATATTTTTCAAGTTTTTTATAGTGCTTCAATGGTTGTTAGGTTGCGTTCAATGCCGAGGATGTTAATGCTTGTTGCAAATATGAAGGTGCCCGTTGGAGGTTCCAGAACCTTTAGCTTTGCTTGGGATCTTTTCCAATGCCTGTTGGTAAAACACCAATGCCCATGTTGAGGCTTTGAGAGTTTTATTCACATCAAGTCATTTGGTCCAACGCTTATTGTGAAAATATAATGCCTGTTGAGGTATTGATGAGCCATGCCCATTGAATAAATGCAACGCTTGTTATAAAGGTCAATTTACGAAGCTTAAGTGTTTGAGTCATCCAACACCAATTGATTCTTAAGAGAGTCATTGGTTGAGACATCTAGAACACTTTACTCACATTTGGGTGTCATATCAACCCCTGTTGAGAATCTTCAATGCCCGTTGATGGAGTCACAACTCCTATTGAAATGCAACAACACTCGTTGGCTTTGAATACTTAGAGTTTTTAACCAAATTCTTTTTCCAAAATCCTTAGATAAAAAGACTGATGAACTTGCAAAATTTTACACACTAACTTGGACAAGAGTTAGCTTTTAGATACGTTTGTAATCATCAAAACAATATTGGTTCATCAACATCCCAAGCTAGGTTGAACATTTTTCCCCTTTTTTATGATGTCAAACAATCTATTAAGGATAATCAATCTTGTAAAAAGTGAGAAATATATATCATATAAACCTTAGATATTAAAAACTATCCAACAATGTGATTCAATTTGAAGTGCATAAGTTATAATAGATCATGTTACTCCCCTTTTATTTCAAAATTTTATGTACTGTTAGAATAAGTTATACATACCAAGTTCTTTTCAAAACAAATTCACACATATATCTATTACCCTTAAAAAATCAAGTCACATGCATTACATTTTCCTTAGTCTGTTGCTTTCTTATACCTTCTCCCCCTAACTTATTTACTTATGCTTTTGCTTTTCCTTAGTATTTTTTTTCTCACCCTTTGTCATTATCAAAAGGCAATACACAAACATAGAAACAACAGAGGAAAGATAAATCAAATAATAGAATATTTAAAGAGAAAATATTTATAGCATTCAAGAAATGTTGTCCCTTACATCAACATTTTTTGAGAAAACAAAGATAAAAGAAATGAAACAAAAATAAAATATGCAACATGAGATGAAAGCGATGATTGGAGATGACAGTCCTAGGAATGGTTCTAGGGTTTGTCCTTAGGCTTTGCTACTACATTTGACTCAATCCTTGCTCTTATGGATTCCTTAATATCCTCATCTTCTTGTTTTGGTTTAAACATTTCTCCTTCTTCTGGTATTCTCCTTATTAGGCCATAGTTAAGCCTTTGAAGGATCCCCATGCTCAACAACATCTTTTTTTGCAAATGGATTCATTATGTGGTAGTTTCTTCAACAACATGTTCCTTTCCTCAAGTTCTTATTCTATTAAGGGAATAACCTGTACATACTTAGCAATCCCAGTTATGCAATGCCCCATCATGAACTCATTCCCTTTGTCCACGTAACCATCTATCCTTTGCATCAAGAACATAGGTGTGTTGATCCTTTGCTTATTCTTTATGCACTAGAGATAGAATAGGTTTATGATGGTGCAATTACCATTGGATTGTGCTCTCCTATTGATGTTCCAAGTTATGAAATAGTGAGCTATCCTTAAGGCTTGGCTCTTTATCTTTAATGCCTTAGTGTTATTGCTATTGTAGTTAATCCTCCCATCTGTGATTGACTTTCAAAATTGATTTACATCCACTTTGAAAGTGGGAGGATGAGTGGTGGCATTGAAGCATTTTGCCAACGCATTTGGCCTTAGGGTGTAATTTTTTTTCCTAAAAAGTTTGAAGTTAATCGTACCTTCTTGTGTAAATGCATGACAATCAATTCCCAAAACTTCTAAGGTGGTGAGAAATTCTATTGTGAGCTCTAGATAGGAGGGTTTTTTTTTTTATGTGATAAAAGAGTTCCCACCCTATCCTTGTCATAAGTTCTTCCACTTGTTCTGCTAATCCATGCCTCTGTAAATTACCTTATTTGAAAATTTTACCTCTCTCAAGATGGTTTTTTGAGAGCCAATTCCTTCTCATTTTATGTTTTAAAGTGGAAGTTTTGGACAATAAAAGGGGTTTTCTCTATTTATGTCTCCTTCCTTTTCCCTTTGATTCTGGGACATATTTGGATTTCATCAAGGATTGAGGTGCTGAGGACGGTTCAAAAGTCTTTTTCTTCTATTGTGCTAGCATTGAGGGTAAGTTTTCCTCAGTTTCTAAGCTTGAGTAGGAAGGTTGAGGGTTTTTTCTAGTCGGTTGCTTGTATCTCTTGGGCCCTGTTTGGATTAGAGGTTGATAAAGGGTTGGAAAGATTATTAATGGAATGAAATTGATGAGTTTGGTTTGGAAAGAAAGTGTTAAATTATATTTGTGTTTGGAATGTTAGGAAAGAAAAGGAATGATTTGAGAGTAATTATGTTTGTTTGTAATGAAATGAAATGAAATGTTAACTTAAAAACTGACAAAAATACCCTTGTATATACTAATTCAACAAAATATTTCTTCTATCAATTAACTTATATTTTTATAATACATATGTTATATTAGTATCATGATAATTTGGATCAATCAGATGAAAGTAATTTAAGGATAATTTGGGTCAATCAGATGAAAGTAATTTAAGAATTATCTCATTAAATAAATCTGGTGAATAAAATAATTATAAAAATAATTTAAGAATTATCTCTCATTCTTTTAAAAAAAATTATATTTAATGATGCTCTCTTAAATTATTTATATTAGAATATATTATTCTATTATTTATTATATTCTAATTTATTTATTATATTCTAATTTCTATTTTATTAGAATATATTATTCTATTAATATTTAATATTATTTATTTAATATTATTCTATTTATTCTATTAATATTATTTATTATATTAATATATATATATATATATATATATATATATATATTAATATTAGAATATATTATTCTATTATATATTATAATAAAATTTATATTTAATTTATATACATATATATATTATTTGTATACATATATATATATATATTATTTTATTTT
>CATIWR010186440.1:0-18714 GCA_949677035.1 Omphalea diandra
GTAGCTCTTTTGAAGTTTCTTCTCTCCTTTCTTCTTCTAATGAGCTCCTTGGTCCTTCTGGAGAGCATTGCTAGTTCTTCTTCACCCTTATCACTTTCTTCTTCACTTGAACTAACCTTCACTTCCTTCTCCTTAGAAGTGCACTTGAGTGCCAAGGTTTTCTTTTCATGTTTTTCAGATTTTTCTCCTTGGCCCCTCATCTTCTTTATCTCCTCATTTTTTTTAAGGCTAACTAATGAGTTAAGAGTTTGCTTATCAAGACATCTGTTAGCACCCTCCCTATTTTCAGATTGGATTCTTGGATACTGCACACTCTAACACCAAACTTTTCAAAAGGCAAAGACTTTAAAATTTTGGAGTTTACCTCATGATTTATGAGAATCCTGCCAAAATTCTTCATATTAGTGACGATTGCTAGGAGTTTATTAGTCATATCAGTGATGCTCTCATATTCATTCATCATGAACAATTTCCACTTCGTCACATACATCTCTAGCCGGCTAGATTTTGCCAAGGTGGTGCCTTCGTGATAGTTCTCCAAAGCTTTCCATATCCCATTGGTTGTTTGGCAATGTTGTACTCTTTCAATCTCTTCTCTTGAGAGAGAGCTTATAAGAATTGTCATGGCTCTCTTGTTCTTGCCATTTGATCTTCTATGTGCTTCAACCCACTCTTCTTCCATTCTTTAACCACAACATCCCAAAGATCCATCACATCAGTATCAAGATAGATCTCCATGCTATACTTCCAATGAGTATAGTCAGCTCCATCAAAATAAGGCTTGAGGTATGAGTGAAGTCCTTCTTGTGCCATAATCTTTGCTCACCTAATTAAGGTTTGGTTGTGAGACTTGTCTCTGATACCACTTGTTGACCTTGGACACTAAGAAATGGGATTGAATTGGTGCTCAATTTAAAAATTAAAAGAAGGATTAATGTGTTTAAGAAGATGATTAGAAGAAGAAGGAAATTGACATAAGTGTTTATAGTGGTTCGAGTGTTAACTAACCCTACGTCCACTCCTCAATTCTCTACAATTGGGTGTTTCACTCAACTCAATAGGTGTTTCCAAGCTCACACCAAACTTTTACAACTTGTGTTTTCTAGGCTCATACAAAAACCTCTTACAAGTGTTTTTAGAATTAATCAATCTCTACTGTCAAGATCAAAAAAGGTTTTTGACTTAGATTAAATCAACCTAGTCCATCAAATTGGTTATTGTTTTCCTTTTATTTATGTTTAGTCTTTTAAATTTTCATAGTTTAATTTTAATAATTTAATTATTTTTTCTTTTAATTTGGTTGTCCAATTAATCAAAGGTTAACTATAGTTTTAGTACTTATTTTGCTAAATTCTAGTGGGAATGATATCTTTTACTATTTGAGAACTAGTGCACTTACCAGGATCTTTTAAATGTTAGCTATCAGAGAGCATATATGATCATGCACATGTGTTCTTTATAAGTGCAATCTAGAAGATGAAAAATTATGATAATGTGTAATTTATCTTCTAGGTGCACAGTATGACACATTTTGCCTTCATATCCTATAGAAAAGATACATATAAACATGACTAGTTTTAGGTCTTTGTACATGAGGCTTTGCATTAGCCTTTTATGAAGTGGTTTGTGATTTAACACCTTGAGGACTAGGTGTTAAGAATGTGAAGCTCTAACAAACACACTTTTAGACATAGAGAAAGAAGCATGATTATATCTAATGTCGTATTTAACACTAGTATCTCTTTAAGAGCTCAAAATTAAATCAAATTTTTCTTTAATTTTGTAAATTTTGAAAGGGTGCTTTTCAAATCTAAGACTTCATTTTTTTAAACTCTTATTTTATTTGGACAGGATTTCATTTTTTCAAAAATTAATTTTTCATTTTTCTTTTTTAAAGTATCAATTTTCATTTTTAAAATTCCCTTTAATTTGAATCCAAGAAAAAATCTTTAAAAAATAATTCCTTATTTTATTTTCTTAAAATTTCAACTTCTTAAGAAGCCTATCTTTCATTTTTTTTTTTTTCTGAGATGGAGAAAACTTTACTTTTCAAAAAATTATTTTCATTTTTCAATATTTTATTTTTATGAAATGATTTATCTAAATCATTATTTTTAGATTTTGGAGCTTGAACTAGCTTTTCTACAGTGAAAAAAGCTCATTGAAATCATTATCAAGTTCATACCCCTCATTTCGAAAGCTTTCTTTTGATTCATTCTCCTTAACCATCAAGCATCCACCTTTTGTTTTGTTTTTGGCCTTCCTCTTTTTCATCTTTTTAATGTAGGAAGGTTCATCATCACTTGTAGATGTTGAATTCATGAAGCTCCTTCTCCTCCTTTCATCTTGATAGAATTCTTATTGCTCTATGAAGAATTTGCTTCCTTTTTTGAATAAGTCCATTCTTGAGGAAGCTTCCATAGTTAGAAGACTTGATGATTGCCATTTGATTTTTCACTCTTCAAATAACGTCCTCAACTCTTTTCTTGTAACATTCAAAACCTAGCTCCTATAGTAATTATTAGTCCCTTTGCGAGGGTCAACCTAAAAGGGAGGGGACTAAATTGGGTGCTTTCAAAAACACTTGGAACTTATAACAAGTTCCTTGAGTAGTATTGGCAGTGAAATGACAATAAAAAATTTCACTCTTATTCTTAAGAAGAAGATGGAGTAGAAGAAAAGAAATCACACAAGATATTTATAGTGGTTCGATAATGTGCCTACATCCATTCCCTAAGCAATCTCTTAGGCATTTATTCTTCTTTTTGTAGGCTCAAGAATAACCTTACGACTCCTTATTTATAAGGCTCAAGAGAGCAAAATCCCACTAGTGATTTTTTGGGCTAATTACCAACCTATGTGCTTTTATTGGATAAGAACTAACATTTCTACGCTAACAAGGACTTGTCTAAGAAGGTTTCTAAAAAAAAACCTAAATAATATTTGTACACTAAGCTTACTTATATCCTTGTAAATCAAAATCACCTAAATAAATGCTTATTTTCTCCTTGCAAATGTTAGCATCAATATCTAGGTTTATATTAGATGTCCTTATATGCCTTTAGGCCTATTTTAATGGTTGGACACACTTTAAATATGAAACTTGCCATTATTAACCATTTTTAGCATAAATTAACCATTATAAGCTTTCAATGGCCATTAAGAACATTCACACTAGCATTAAAGTGCTTCAAATTTATAAAATAAACTGTTGGAAATTCTTCATGCTCATTGAAAGTTTCCAATACTCATTAAGTGCATCACTAATTATTGGCACTTATGCATCAATAGGAGGGTTTAATTGCTGAAAATTTTAAATTTTTAAAGGGAAGGTCAATAATGCAAGGTTAGAAGAAGAAGTAGAAAAATAGAAGACATAAGAGTTTATAGTAGTTTGGGGTATTAACAAACCTTATATCTATACCCCAATTCTTCTAATCGACTATTCTACTAAACTAAATGGTTTTTTATAAGCTCAATTTAACTTTATATTATGTGTTTGATAAAGGCTTATACTTAACCTCACAAGTGTTTCCCAAGGCTAACACTCATACCTATATCAGAGTTTTCTATTGGCTCACTCTCAAAGCCTATTCCAAATGGTGTTTAAGCTTACACTAAACTTTATACAACATAAATACAAATAGTAAATAAGAGAGAGAAAGTTGAGAAACAAATTTGCAAGAGTTTGGCCTTAGTAAATGCTATTCTCTTTCATTTATGTCAATTTGGTAGATTATTTATAGTTTAATCCCACCAAAGAATTGTTACTCTCAAAACTATCTCTATATCTTAAAAATTGGTGGCAAAATCCTACATTTAATGCTTACCAAACAAAAGTAGAAGTCAAGATAGACTAGCCACGATTATGATTCAAGTTTCACTTTGGATTTTGCTTATTTGTAATTGAGATCTTCAATTGTGTCTAACGATTAGTACACGTGGCATTTCAGCATTGGCTCATCCAAAAATATAACCACTGGATCCCTCTAGGTGCAATTAAAGATTGCAGGCATTGTAAGAAGGTTGTGGGCATTATCATGGTCACGCTAACAAACTTGGGCACTACTGCCCACTGCAAACTTTACTAAAGAGTTAGAGAAGTAAAGCTTGGCCAATCGTGGTTGCTATAAGGAAGATTGCCTTTACGATTTTTGGATCTTCAATGAGTTATAAGACACGTGGCTTAGCCAGACAAGAAGCTTGAATCCCTTCATAGTTATTTGAAGGTAGCAATCATAAGGGTTATTGTGAACTAAACTATCTAAAAAGTGTCAAGCTTTGTTTTCAGTAGCTGTCACTATTTAATGGGTAGCAAACATGATTTACACACCAATTTGGATTCTTATCTCCATTTAACTTTCAATAAAAATATAACTTTGCTACTACATCAACAACACTTAGTTAAGGTGTTATAACCTTTCAATTTATGCTATTAAGATCAAAAGAAAGGTTTGACATAATTTCAACCAACCTAGTCCAACAATCTTCCCTTTTTTTTTGTTTTTACAGCTTAAATTGAAATATGTAAAGGATAAGAGTGCATAATATGTGTGAATGACATTATCTAAATGTTAAGATGGCTAAATTGAATTAAATGCTCCCGTTTTGTTATGTAATGATTCCAATTTGGTCTTAAAATATTAAATATCTTTTGCACAGAAGATATCAACATGTCAACATTTTATATAACAACATTGCATATCTTTTTCCACCTTTGTCAAGATCAAAATGGGAGTAAATTAAAAGGGAAGACAGATCATAAGTATAATCATAATTATAATCATAATCACAATTATAACCATAAGTACAATCAATTGAGAATTAGACTAGAACACAAATAATACTTTTATTAATAGTAGATCATAAAACTATTACATAAACATATTCAAACATTCAAAATATGTTTGATCACACAACACTAGTAGGCCATAAACAGAAAACAAAAAACAAAAAACAAACAAATAAGAAAATGAAGATGAAAAATAGAAGAAGGAAAAGAGAAGAAAAGTTAAAAATCCAAAGAGATCTTATTTCATCATCATTAAAATCTTTCTCTTGTTCTTCAGCAATGCCTTAAGTTTGTGTCTCTCCCTCATGAAGTGGTCTCTTCCTCTTCTTCATTAGTAAAGAAATCAAAATCAAGGAGATGACACTCCTTAAGTTCAAGTTTGTGTTGGATCTCCACTATATCTCTATAGAGATGTTGAAGAAAGTTAAGTCTTTTAAGGACTTTCTTCAACATCTAAGAGATCTATCCAAGAAAGGGAGTCTTAAAAGTTTGAGAGGATGAGGAAGAGACTTTTGTTTTTCCTTTACCCTTTGGATCTTGAGGGAGTTCTTATTGAGGCACATTTGCTTCACCTTCCTTAATCACAAGTCCTTTTCTTTTAGAGGTTGGAGTAATCTCTTGTTGAATGAGACTTTGTGCTCTCAGTAGATATGGATGAGTGTTTAAATTGATTACTTTAGCATTCGAAAGATAGTTTAGATCAATATAATTTTTGTTAGGGTTATGAGTGACATAGGTTTGCTTCAATTTAAAGGGGCAACACCCCAACTTGCCTATAGATGGTAGTCATATAGGAGGGGAGAAGAAATTGGCACTTTGTCTTTCGGCTCATGTACTTCAACTAGTTTATAAAGAATCTCCCTATTTATGTGGGTTGCTTTGGGATAAGGTAGTAGAGAAATTATAGGTCCTTTTGTTAGACTTTTTCATTGCCATCACCTTTTGCATTGATTGAAGAGGTGATGATGAAGAAGCCATACATAAAGGGTTTTAATGTTTTTGGTAATTGATTTTTTTGGGTCATGGAATTTTTCAATGGAAATTGTTTGCCAAAAATCAGAAAAGTTGAAATTGAAGAAGGTAAAGGTAGTAGGGTTGTCCTCTTCATTTTGAAAATTGAAGAGGGAGCAAATCTCAAGTAAGGAAATGGAAAATTCTTTGCCAAAACAATGAAAATTTAAGTCAAACATACTTGTTTTCAAGGAAACATCCTCGCTAATACTCATTATGCACATGAACTCTCGCACAATGTCTTCGTAACCTAGTTCTTCCTTATAGATAAAGAGGATCCATCCAAGGTTGTCTAGATATCCATTAATCTCCTCATTTAAGCCAAAAGTGTAGAGAAGAAAAGTTGAGGAGACCTTGTTGGCATGAATAGTCTTTTTTCTTGTTGGCCTCATACCTATCTTTCTCTTCTCATGTCACTCTTCTCATTTTGTGAAATGGTAAGGGAGTTCTAAGAGGTGGGGAAGAGGCTTAGGATATGCCCTTGCCTTTTTCTATTTCAGAGAATTTTTTAGAAGCCATTTAGGAGAAGAAGAGATGAAAAAAAAAGAGAATTTAAGAGAGAGAGAGTAGAGGGTTTACATGAAAGAAAAGGTAAAAATTGGAAGAGGAGTTTATGGAGTTTAAATAAGTAGAAAATAGGTTTAAAATTGAAAAAAAAAATGGCTAGAATCATAATAAATAAGTGATTGGACCGTTTGAAGAGCCAGTGGATAATGTCTACTGATTTTTCAAAGGTTGCATCTACGACATAAGTGACGCTACAACTATTTACAAAATTTCTAAGTAATGGATAAGAATTCTTTGAAAATGTACAAAGTCAACGATTAGAGATTTTAAAATTTGAAATTTTCATAATGGTGACTAAAGAGTGGCAAACTTGATATAAGAAATATTTAAAAATTAAAACTGACTTGAAAGTAGCAACTGCAACCAAAAATCTTGATCATTAATTAGAGGTAATTTAAAAAAAACACCTTAAAAATGAAACTTTAAATAGGTGGCCCAAACCTAGAGTGGTCAAATTGATATTTTGATGATCAATTTATGCATTTATATATAGAGCAAGGCATAATCACTATTAAATGAACACATCCTTAATAATTAACACATAAGCATCAAACATATTAATCAATCTATCATTAATAATATATGCATACAATAAAATCCATTTTCACCTTAGGGAGCTCCCATCAAGCATTCCAAGTTGATGAATCCCTTTTGTTGAAGTTCATTCTTTCTTTATTAAGGGGTTTAAATATCCGCAAGTTCGTGATTGATGTCAATAAACTCAAGCACCACATTACCAATTTGGACATAATCTCTAAAAAAATGATGCCTAATATTGATGTGTTTACTTTTTAAGTGTTGGATGGGATTTTTAGAAAGATTTATTACACTTATGTTGTCATATTTGATAAAAATGTGGTCAACATCTTTGCCATAATCCTTGAGTTGTTGCCATAATCCTTGAGTTGTTACCATAATACTTGAGTTGTGGTCAACATCTTTGATGGATAGGACTTGAGTGCAACAATAACCAGTTGTCACATTTGCTACTTTAGTCATGGATAAGGTTCTTAAAACTTATTTCTTGCTAAACCAAAAAACTTAACATTCACTAATAAATTGGTAAGTTCAAAAGTGTTCTTCTTATCCATCAAACTACTGACATAATCCACATCCAAATATCTAAGAAGACTAAAAGATGAGTTTCTAGGATACCAAAGACCTAAATACAATGTACCATGCAAATATTTCAAAATTCTTTTAACGACATACAAATGTAATTCCTTTGGACAAGATTAAAATATGGCACACAAGAAAACACTAAATATAATATCAAGTCTAGAAGCGTTAAGATAAAGAAGTGAATTAATCATACCTCTACACTTATTTTCATTAATAGGCTTACCTGATTTTTCTTTATCTAGTTTTATTAATGCACTTATTGGGGTTTTATCTACCATGCATTCATCCATGCCAAACCTTTTAAGTAGTTCTTTTGTGTAATTGGCTTGGTTGATAAAGATGCCCTTATTGGTTTGCTTGAATTAAAAACTAAGAAAGAACTTGAGCTCACTCATCATGCTCATCTCAAATTCTCTAGTCATACATTTAGCAAACTCTTCACAAAATGACTCATTAATAGCACCAAATATAATATCATTAACATAAATTTGCATAATAAGTGTATCCTTGTTATGCTTTTTCACAAATAATACAATGTCAACCTTGTCTTTCTTAAAATCATATTACAAAAGAAATGAACTAAGCCTTTCATATCAAACTCTTGAAGCTTGCTTCAAATCATAGAAGGTTTTAATTAGTTTGAAAACATGGTTGGAAAAATAATGAGATTCAAAATTTAAAGGTTGTTCAACATAAACTTTCTCCTCAATAAACAATTGAAAAATGCACTCTTCACATCCATTTGAAAAAGCTTAAAGTTCATTTGACATGCAAATGCTAAAAGAATCCTAATGGTTTCTAATTTTGCTACAGGGACAAAAGTTTCATCATAATAAATGTCTTCCTCTTAGTTGTAGTCCTTTGAAACCAATCTAGCTTTGCTTCTAATGATGAAACCTTGCTCATCTAACTTATTCCTAAACACCCATTTGCAACCTACAACTGGGTGTTACTTAGGCCTAGGGATAAGTTTCCAAACTTTGATTCTCTCAAATTGGTTAAGTTTCTCTTACATAGTAATCATCCAACTTTTATCATTAAGAGTCTCATCAATTGATTTTGGCTCAATTTTAGAAACAAAAGCAAGATTATTATCTAAAGCATGTATTTGAGCTATAGTACTTACTCTCTTTGATGTCTCACTAATAATGACATCCTTTGGATTATCCTTAGAGTATCTCTAGTTTTGGAAGTCTTTAAGCTCGGTTCTCCTCTTATTAGGGTTGACCTTACTCCACTTCTTGAGGTGGCTCATAAAATCAAGATCAATCACATTTTTATTAGGTATGGAGTTAAGCTTTAATTTTTCAAAGTCACCTATAAGATCATCAACAAACGTATCTTTTTCCCAAGATCAAGTTTGATAAACTTATCAAATACAACATTCATAGATTTTTCAACCACCATAGACTTTTTGTTAAAGATTTTATGAGCTTTGCTAATGGTGGAATAACTAAGGAAAATACAATCATAGATTTTTTAGGCAAATTTTCCAAGGTTGTCCTTGTTATTAAAAATGTAGCATTTGTAACCATATACTATAATTCATAAGAAGTTTTATTTATAATAGGTCTTTTGAAAACACAATTAGTAATATAACATGAGGTATTTATGGCTTCAGCCTAAAAGTAATTTGATAAGGAATACTAATTAAGCATAGTTCTCACCATTTATACCAAAGTTCTTTTTTTCCTTTCTACAACACTATTTTATTATGGTGTTTTAGGAGTATAAAGGTTGTGAGAAATCTCATTCTCTAAGCAGTAGTTTTTAAAAGATTCATTTTAAAATTCTTTTTCATGGTCACTTCTAATAGAAGAAATGATGTAATCTTTTCCATTTTGAACACTTTTAGCAAAACTTTTGAAAGCATCAAAAGTATCACTACTATAAGCAAAGAAGGAGATCTAAGTGAACCTAGAGTAATTATCAACAGGCACAAATGCATGGTGCTTTCCACCAAGACTAGGATTCCTAATAGGTCCAATTAAGCCTATATGAATAAGTTGAAGAAACATATATTTATAATATTTTTTGGCTTTATAGGATGTTTGGTGTTGCTTTCCCATTTGATAAGGTGCACATGTTTTGTCCTTTGTAAACCTTAAGCTTTAGAAGAATTTCTACTGGCTTTTATTTTGATAAATGTTGTAGAAGCTCCATGCTAGCATGACCAAGTCTTCTATGCCAAAGTCAAAACTCATTGCTAATAGAAATAAGACACTTAAAGGATTGGTCAACCAAATTGTCTAAGTCAATTAGGTTGGTATTATCTCTCCTTTCACCTTTAAAGACTACTTTCTTATCTATAAAGTTGGTAACCCTACATTCTAGAGGGTTAAAAGTGATTTTATTACCTTTATCACATAATTGACTTACATTCAATAAATTATGTTTCAATCCTTCAACTAAAAGAACATTGTCAATGAGAGAACAACCTTTCTTGCTAGCAATTCCAATGTCAATTACCTTACCTCTAACATTGTTTCCAAATGTGACATTGCCACCATCCTTTTCTTTAATGGCTATGCATAGCTTCTTATTTGCAGTCATATGCGTTGAGCCCCCATTATCCACATGCCAATCATTGTCTTCCTTAGTGGTTTTCAAGCATTCCTATAAAACGAAAATGTTTCATCTTTGTTTAGGTACCCAAACATACTAGGGTCCTTTGAGGGTAGACATAAAAGGATCCTCCAATTTGAGGTGTGCCTTCCTTATATAGCAAAACACTTTAATGGGCCCATATCTCATGTAATAATGGCATTGAAGTTTAGTCTTATGAGTCTTTCTCCTATGAATTACCTTAGTATGAGTTAGAGGCTTTTCATGCTTTAGTTATGTGAGTGCATACAAGTGCATGAGTGATGAGGAGTAGAAGGGAAGTTTGTGCTTGTGTGTGTTTGGGCATCCTTCTTGGAACATATGTATGCATGGTTTGCTCATAAAGCTTTTTTCATTTTGTGAAATTTAGAGATAGAATTTCTAAGCTTGATTACTTCTCTTTTTAAAGTGTCATTTTTGTTTCTAAAAGACTCAAGAAAGAATGAAGTTTTGGAAAAATTTTCCAAAGATCTTTTAAGTTCTTTGTTACTATTCCTAAGTCATTTATAAGTTCATTTAAACCTTTAAAATCACCCTTAAGCTTTGAACACTTTTTCTTATAATTTTTCATTTGAGACTTGTATTTATCGTATCTCAAGGTTAGAGCTTTAAGAAGCTTATCTTCTTCATCTTGAAACACATCATATTCATCACAAGAATGAGAAGAAGTACTTACCTTATGTGAGTTGTCCTCTTGAGCCATAAAGCAAAAGTTTGCAACCTCTTTTTCTTCCTCTTTCTCACTTGAACCATCATCATATATAGCTTTGAAGCACTTCTTTTTCTTTTTAGCCTAATCTTGAGACATTTAGATTTTATGATCATGCTTTCCACATTCAAAGTAAGTCACCTCATTCTTTTTCTCTTTAAAGTAGGGAGATCGATATTTTCTCAAGGTTCCTTCTTTCTTTTCTTCTCTTTATGAGCTTTTTAGATCTCCTTGAAAGCATTGCAAGTTCTTCTTCCTTCTTTTCAGTCTCATCACTATCACTAGTGTGTTCTACCACTTTCGTGTCCTTGTTAGACTTGAGAGCAAGAGTCTTCTTCTCTACTTTTTTATTCTCGTCTCCTTATCCTCTTAACTTCTTCATTTCCTCATCCTTATTTATGGCTAGCTCATAAGTAAGAAGTTTGCTAATGAGATCATCCATTTGCACCTTTCCAATCTCTAGATTGGATTCTTGTATACTATAAACTCTAGCATCAAAATTCTCAACAAGAAGGGATTTGAGTATTTTTAGTGTTTACTGCATGATTTGTAAGGATTCTTCTAAACTTCTTCATGTTTATGACAATGAAGAGGAGTCTATTTTTCATGTTGATGATGCTTTCATTTTCCTTCATCATGAAGAGCTCCTACTCTATCATATACATCTCTAACCTATTAGATTTCATAAGAGTTGTGCCCTCATATTAGTTTTCCAAGGCCTTCCATGTTCAGTTTAGCAATGTTAAACTCTAACAATCTCTTCTTTTGACATTGAACTTAGTAGAATAGCCATTGTCCTCTTGTTCTTACCATTGGATTTTCTATGAGCTTCTACCTATTCTTCCCTTAGAATCAACTATTTACTATCATCTACTACCTTAGTTGGTGGCTTCCATTCTTTAACTACAACATCCTATAAATATATCACATCACTATCTAGGTAAATATCCATTATATTCTTTCAATGAGCATAGTCGGATCCATCAAAGAAAGGTTTGAGATAAGTGTGGATTCCTTTTTATGCCTTGATTTTTCCTTACACAATTAATGCTTGAATTGAGAGGTCTTACTCTGATACCACCTGTTGGCCCTTATGCACCAAGAAAGGGAGTTGAATTAGTGGAAAATTTAAATTTTGAAGGGAAGGTCAATAATGCAGGGTTAGAAAAAGAGTAGAAGAATAAAAGACACAAGAGTTTATAGCAGTTTGAGTGTTAACAAATCCTACATCCAGTTCTTAATTCTTCCAAATAGGCACTCCACTAAAACTAAATGGTGTTTTACAAGATCATACCTAACTTTATAATTTTTATTTTACAAAGGATTACATATAACCTCACAAGTGTTTTTCAAGGCTAACACTCAAATCTATATAAAAGTTTTTTATCGGCTCACTTTCAAACCCAATCCCAAAGGGTGTTTAAAGATCGCACCAAATTTTATACAACATAAATACAAAGAGTAAATAAAAGAGAGAGTTAAGAAACAAATTTACAAGAGTGTGGCCCTAGTAAATGCTATTCTCTTTCATTTATGTCCATTTGGTGAAGTATTTATACATTACTCCTACCAAAGAATCGTTACTCTTAAAACTATCTCTATATCTCAAAAGGTGATAGCAAAAATCCTGCATTTAATGTTTGTCAGATAAAAGTCATAATTGAGACAGACAAGTTGCGAATGTGATTCAAGTTTCGCTGTGAATTTTGGTTGTTCATGATTGAGATCTTCAATTATGTCTAATAGTTAGTACACATGGCATTTTAGTATTGGCTCATCCAAAAATGTAACCGTTGGATCCCTCTAGGTGCAATCGAAGATCGCAATCGCTGTAAGAGGGTCGTTGGCACTATCATGGCCATACTGGCAAACCTAAGTGCTACTGCCCACCACAAACTCAATTGGAGAGTTGGAGACCTGAAGCTTGGCAAGTTACGATCGCTGCAAGGAAGATCACCATCATGATTTTTGAATCTTCAATGAGTCATGAGACACGTGGCTTGGCTAGACAAAAAGCTTAAATCCTCTATGGTCATTTGAAGGTAGCACTCATAAGGGTTACCACAACTCAAATCGTGAACTAAACTATCCAAAAGGTTCCAAGCTTTGTTTTAAGTAATGGTTGCTATTTAATGAGTAGTGGTCGCTATTTACATATCAATTTGGATTTTTATCTCCATTCAACTTCCAATAGAAATATAACTTTGCTACTACATCCATAACACTTAGATAAGGTATTATAACCTTCCAATCTATGTTGTTAATATCAAAAGAGAGGTTTGACCAACCTAGTTCAACACTAATTAATCATTTTCATCTTCAACCTTTCTTTAAATCATGAAACATAAGGGAAACCAAAACTCTAAATCCATTAATTTCTCAAACATGAAAATAAAAGATTATATGAAGAACATGTCAAATCTATTACTTGATTTGAATTATCCACCAAAAGAAGATGGGTTTATCTCTCTAACCCAAGAAGTTGAACAAGAAATCTGTCACATACTAAAGATACAAATGCAAAAATTCTTCAAAAAAAAAGACATGAGAAGTGTCTAATTATTTTTAATTTCAAATCCACTATAAGTGGATTGCCATATGATATTTTCGATGTAAGTAGTGTATGGAGCAAAGTAGAAATACCAATGGTTTCAAATTATTGTTAATTACTAGCACTACTTCTTTTTGCATACTTTTTTAAATACTGCTCTTTGATTTTGAAATTTAATATTGTCCATAATTCATAGAATAGTAATTATGAATGGATCAAAAAATCTAATTCAACCATCACTACTTTTTTTTCTCATTTTCTGTTCTTTTCCATTTGTTATTTTTTTTCTAAGTCCCAACGTAGTATAAAAATCATTGGCTTCTCAATCAACTATTTGCTAGATACTAGTGCAAAAAGTATCTTTTTTAGTTTAATAAACAATAAAAATTGGTTATTGATAGGAAAGAAGAAATGAAATAAAGTAATAAATGAGTCTCATATTGAAAAAGGCATCAGTAGGAAAATAAGAAAAACAAACATTTCTTAGATAATTTTAATTTTAATACAATGTTTATACAAAATGAATGTAACACCAAATAGTAATACTTTAATTGTAACTACAACACTAATTCACTTTTAAATATTTTTATACACTATCAAAATACTCATAACTTTAATCTTCATTTGATGCATACACAAGTTCATCTTCAATTTGAGTATGTGGATTGAATCGAAGGAGTGCATCCATAGTTTGATAAAGAACTTGCTTGTCAATCTATTACTTCATGGAGGTGTCCATTTCCTATCAACTTTTGTTATCCACATGTGGAATTCTATAATTGTTTCCACCACTAATCTTCATGACTTCAACCATATAAAATTGCAATGTCACAAAAAAATTTATTAAGCTCTTCCTTTGAAAACATTTCAAATGTCCTTTCAACTGCTAAAATAAACTCATGAACACTTGTTAGAGCTTCTTGAAGTAGAAGTGAATCTATAGCTCTAAAAAAATCAAGGCCTAAGGCATTTATGTCAAGACTATTAGGAGGTTGACAACATAACTTGTTGGCCTTAGTGCACTAAAAAGGGGGGATTGAATTGGTGGCAAATTTAAATTTTTTATTTTAGAGGAAGCACACAAAAATGAAAGATTTAGAGAAAAGGTAGGAGAAGAATGAACACAAGAGTTTTATAATGGTTCGGGTATTAACCAATACTACATCCACTCTCCAATTCACCAATTGGGTATTTTACTCAATCTCTAGTGTTTTACAAGCTCACACTCAACTTAGTATTTAGGCTCACACCAAACTTTACAAGTGTTTTTCTAAGGCTCACACTCAATCTAGTGTTTTAGACTCACACCATAACTTACAAGTGTTTTTCCAAGGCTAACACTCAACCTATATAAGAATTTTCTTAGGCTCACTCTCAAACCTATACAAGATTTTTCTATACAAGGGCTAACTCTCAAACCCAACCCAAAAGGTGTTTAAAGCTCACACCAAACTATGTACAAAGAAATAAAGAATTAAAGTTGAGAAACAACTTAGCAAGAGCTTTGACACATATCAAATGGTTATTCTCTTGCATTAACATCAGTTTGGAGGAGTATTTCTAGCCCACATCCACCAAAGAGACATTACTCGAAAACTGTAAACAAATCTCTAAGATGTGCTAGGTAGATTCAGCATTAAATGCTTGTCAACCTGAAGTCGCAGTCGCTACTACCTTTTTGCAGTTGCGAATTTTCAATTTTGACTGAAAATCTCATTTGTGTCTAATGGCTAGTCCACATATCAGGTTTCCATTGGTCATCTAGGAAAATATAGTCGTTGTGTTCTAACCACTCTCAAAAGTCGCAATTGTGAGATATCAATGTCTTGGACTTGACTGAGACCTCGAATTCCTCTATGATTCAACCAAGGCTTCTTCAACTGATTCGCGGCTGCGAATTCGCCCGTGAATTCCTCTAACCTAGCTCCATCCATTCTTATAGCAGTGTCACATTCGTGACTTAGGGGATACATATCGCGAATTCCTCTGTTCTTCTAAAAGATGGAGATTTTGACTTCTATTGAAGATAACTATTACAAACTATAAAAACAACACTTAAAATTGACATTAGAACTTTTAATCTATATTTTCAAGATCAAAAGGGAGCTTTGACTTAGGTTTGAATAACCTAGTCTAACAATCTCCCCCTTTTTGATTTTGATAATCTAGATTGAACATGCAAAGGATAAGGAAACAATTATGCATGGCACTAAGAGAATGATTGCTTCCCCTCAATCCATACTCCCCCTTAGTTATTCTAATAAGATCATTGTTAATTTTATCTCTTCTTTTTGTATGTTCCCTCTTTGTATATTCAGCCAATTATCTCTCCCCCTTTGTCAAGATCAAAAAGAGAGGAACACGAGGGAATAAGAGAGAGAACGATGAATATGAAAGGGAATGACCACAAACTTGTCAATTGCACAAATTTAAATTATAATAGCAAACATAAGTGATTTTGCACAATTGATCATAATATCTCACATAAGAAGATAAATGGATGAAACATAAATGCAAAATAATTTAAACATTTAAAGATGCTTGAACATACAAACTAGGGCTAGAAATTTAAGAATTGTCATATATGGCCCTAGTAGAGTATATGATTTTTGATGATTGATTTAAACATTTGAAATGTAGAAAACCTCAAATGCAAAATGAATTGATTCAACTCATCACATAATCAATCAAATTAAATCAAACATGTCAACACATAGATATATCAAGTAATAAAACTCCCTCTAAATGTATGCATATGTATTAGGTTAAAAACATAAGGGATAAGGGATACATTACAAGTTTAGTATTCATGGCTTGATACCACATAACCATTTGAAACTTTATCCCTTCTTCATTAGTAATCTTCATTCACCTTTAGATTTTCCATGATGAGAAATTGGTAAAGGAGTGTCCATCTTGCAATATCAAACACTTTGTTTTTCTTACCCAAACATATTTGGGTCCTTAGGGGTTAGTCTTGGAAGGGTCCTCCAATTTGAGTTGTGCCTTCCTAATGTGACAAAATACATTGATATGTCTATAATTCATGCAATAATGACATTGAAGCTTAGACTTGTGAGTTTTTCTCCTATGCACAACCATAGTATGAGTAGGGGGACTTCTCATTCTTAGGTGGTGAAAATATATACAAGTACATGAGTGATTAGAAGTAGAAGAGAATTTTTTGTGTTTATATGGTTGAGCATAGTTCTTGTTATACATATAAGCATGATTTGCTCTTTTAGCCTTGGCTCTTTAACCTTGGGGGGTCTTTCCTTTACCCTTAGGATAGGTGGTTTAATGCTTGGGGCACCTCTCTTCCCTATGACCTCAATACTTGAACATTGAGGTGTTGATGCTTTAATGAAAGTAGTGGGTGAAGAAGTAGGTGAAGAGGCTTCATTGAAGCCTAAACCATGTCTAAATAAAGAAGGTCTTTGAGATACAATAAGTGTATCTAAAGTTTCCTTCCCCTAATGAAATTTAAAGATGGAATTTCTAAGTTTTATAACTTCATCCTTTAAAGAATCATTTTCATTTCTCAAAGAGTTTAGGAATGAAGATGATTTTGAGAGACTATCAACAGATTTTTTGAGTTCTTCATTTGAAGTCCTCAATTCACTTACATGATTATTCAAGGATACAAATTCATTCTTTAACTTAGAACATTTTTTCTTGTAAGTTTTTATTTGTGACTTATATTTGTCACATTTCAAAGTGAAAGCTTCTAAAAGCTCTTCATCTATTCATCAAATGCATCATAATCATCATAAGAGTGTGGAGAAGTACTTACCTCTTTGGAGGAGTCCTCTTGAGCCATAAAGCAAAGGTTTGCTACTTCATCTCCATCTTTATCTTCATCACTTGAATCATAATCCCAAGTAGCCTTAAAGGTCTTTTTCTTTTCCTTGTGATGATAAGAAGATGACTTTCTTTGGATTCTTCTTTCTATTCTCCTTTTCATCAACTCCTTGGTCCTTCTTGATATTTTAGCAAGCTCTTTTTCTTCTTTATCACTTTCATTTGAGTCACTTGAGCCTGAATAATCTTCTTGAGCTTTGAATGCCAAAGCTTTCTTCTCCTCTTTTATCTTTGTTCTCTTAGCTTCTTCACCTCTTCATGTTTCTTGAGAGCCATCTCATGAGTGAGAAGCTTACCAATAAGGACATCGGTTGACACTTTTCTAATCTCTGGATTGGACTCTTAAATGTTGCATACTTTTGTACTAAATTTATTTAATAGAAGATATTTTAGGATTTTAGTGTTTACCTCATAGTTGGTAAGAGTCCTTTCAAACTTTTTCATGTTTATGACAATCTATAGAAGTCGATTTGTCATTTCAGTGATGCTTTCATGGTCTTTCATCATGAAGAACTCTCACTCTATCACATACATCTCTAACCTGCTTGATTTCACAAGAGTTGTGCCCTCATGATAGTTTTCTAGTGCTTTACATATGGCATGTGCAGTTTCGCAATGTTGGACTTTTTCAGTTTCTTCTTTTGACATGGAGCTTAGAAGAATAGTCATTGCCCTCTTATTTTTCCCATTTGCCTTCCTTTACGCTTCACTCCATTCTTCTCTTGCAATTGCCACCTCTACTCCTTCAACCATTTTTGTTGGAGGCTTCGACTATTCAAGTATATAATCCCATAAGTTAATGAGATCGCTATCAAGATAGATCTCCATTTTATGATTCCAAATAACATAATCATTGCCATCAAAGTGGGGATTAAGATGAGAGTGGACTCCTTCCTGTGTCATTTATCTTTTCTCACACAATTAAGGCTTGAATTGAGATACGGCTCTAATACTAATTGTTGGCCCTAATGCACCAAAAAAGGGGGATTGAATTGGTGGCAAATTTGAAGTTTTTATTTTGGAGGAAGCACACAAGAATGAAAGATTTAGAAAAAGGGTAAGAGAAGAATGAACACAAGAGTTTTATAGTGGTTCGGGTATTAACCAACCCTACATCCATTGCCCAATTCACCAATTATGTATTTTACTCAATCTCTAGCGTTTTACACACACTCAACTTAGTGTTTAAGGTCATACCAAATCTTACAAGTGTTTTTCCAAGACTCGCACTCATCCTAGTGTTTTAGGCTTACACCAAACCTTATAAGTGTTTTTCCAAGGCTAACACTTAACCTATACAAGAGTTTTCTAAGGCTCACTCTCAAACTTATACAAGAATTTTCTATACAAGGGCTAACTCTCTGTTGGTCTAGGATACTCAATCCTATGATTAAAACCTCTTTTGATCTTGACAAAGTAGATTGATCATCACTAATGTTTCAAATAAGTGTTGTTTTTGCAGAATTGAATCATTCCCTCTAGAAGAAATAAAGAAGT
>CATIWR010186453.1:0-11000 GCA_949677035.1 Omphalea diandra
TGATTGTTATGAATTCTCTGTTTGTTTTTATTGTTTTAATCGTTAATTATTATTTTTTTGTGGTTTTGTTAGTTTTTTTTTATGTTTTTAGTTTTGTTTTTGCGTGTTTGATTCTTTTTGTTCAGTTTGTGAATAATGAACATGTACTTTACAAAAAAAATGAACCTACAGTTTATAAAAACTGAATATAAACTGATAATGAATTATAAATTCTCTATTTGTTTTTATTGGTTTAATCTTTAGTTGTTAATTTTTTTTTTGTGTTTTTATTATATTTTTATATGTTTGATTCTTTTTGTTTAGTTTAGGAATAATAAACTTGTACTTTTATAAAAAAAATGAACTTACAATTTATAAAAAATGAATCTACAATTTACAAAAAATGAATCTACAATTTACAAAAAATGATTCTATAATTTATAAATAAAATGAACATGTATTTTATAAGAAATGAATTTACAGTTTACTGATAATAAATTATGAATTATATATTTGTTTTTATTATTTTAATCTTTAGTTATTAGGTTTTTCGTATTTCTTGTGTTTTTTATTTTGTTTTTGTATGTTTGATTTTTTTTTTTGTTCAATTTAAGAATAATAAACCTGTACTTTGTAAAAATGAATCTACAGTTTACAAAAAATAAATCTACAGTTCATAAAAATGAACCTACATTTTTATAAAAAAAATGAACTTATATTTTTTATGATAAATTATGAATTTTTTGTTTATTTTTATTATTTTAATCTACAGTTGTTAGTTTTACTGTGTTTTTAATTTTATTTTTGTGTGTTTAATTCTTTTTGTTTAGTTTATGAATAATGAATATGCACTTTATAAAAAAAATAAACATACAGTTTACAAAAAACAAACTTATAGTTTATAAAATAAATCTAAAATTTACTGATAATGAATTATAAATTCTTTATTTGTTTTTATTGTTTTAATCTTTATTTGTTTAGTCTTCTTTCTAGCTATTTGACTTTACAGTGTAAGGATGAATTGATCGTTTAGCCAAACAATCCTTACAGATTGAACAAATAATTTGGCTTTTGTCAGGATATTCCAGGAAACATTCATAAAGTTTTTAAATGACCAACACTAAAAGATGTATTGAGACTTTGAAGTTCTTGCACATACTTAATAGTTGGTCTATTATGATAGTTCCTGCCCAAAGACTTACGGAACCTTTTTCTGCTATCCACGAATATAAAAACTGGTGGTCTAAGGAATGACACTTAACTTTCTTGGTTGATAAAACCTTGGCTCTAAATTAGTGTCAAATTTATTCAAAATACATAAGCTTAAAGTTGCATTAGCTCGTCCATAGAAGCATATTTCCAGATGCCTCCTAAAAAAGCTGATAATAAAAAGGAGAAAACATTAGCATCGATTATTTTGAAACGAAAATGTCACTCTTCTAATGAGAACAAGGCAGTTCTTGATGATGTTTCAAAAGAATGAACTACTACTAGAATGGCATCTATTATAGAAAATGTCTGCAGGGACTAGTTAGCAAATTTAAACAACTTAGAAGAACTGCATCCTTGAAACTTATTGAGGCCTCAAATCCATAAGTAGTAGAAAGAGTTGCAAATTCTATTGACAAGCTCTCCCAAGGAGATGTCATAGAGGCTTTTAGAAACGAAGATGGTGTTAATGAAAGCGAAAGTAATAGTGATGACCTTCAAAGATATAGAATTTATGCAATTGGTGAATGTGATATACTTCCATTAGACCAGTTTGAATACATCCCCATTTCTTATTTCTTCCCCTTTTTCATTAAAGATGTAAATTTTCTTTTGTTTTTTTCTTCTTTTTTTTTATTGTTTCAAATTTACAATGATTAACTAATAACCATGCTTTTTTTTTTTTTTAGTTTGCTACTACACCAAGTGAAGCTTCAATTCATGCTTCTAATAAGTTTTAATGTCTTGCAAATTTTTAATTTGTTAATGCAACTAATAACCATGCATCGTTGACATACTGGTACCTTGATTTTTGAATCAGATAGTGTCATTATAGATGTAAGATTTGTTAATGCATTAGTTTGTCGATTCTTCTATCGAGGTATATGCTTAATTGTCACCTTATCTAATGATGCAATGAGACTTGTTGCATACTTGGAATATGGTAAGAGTTTGACCTTCTTTACTTCATATAATGAAAGAAGTTGATTGATGATTAATTTTGAATCACCAAATATCTTAAAGAAATGAAATATCCATATTTATTGTCATTTAAAGGCCAAGGATCAAGGCTTGGTACTCTGTTATATTATTTGAACATAGCTTAGTAAGATTAAACACAAATGGCAACACTTCTCCTTCATGAGTGGTGAATATAACTCCAACACCTGCACTATTACATTTAGCAACATCATCAAAGAACATTATCCATGGTCATGGAGTTTCAATAAATAAAACTTCTTTATTAGGAAGATCTTCAAAGAATTCCCAATCATCGGGTTTTGAATGATCCGCTAAGAAGTCGGTTAGAGCTTACCCTTTCACAACATTTTATGGCACATAATTTATTTCAAATTCTTAAAATAAAAGTGCCCATTTTGTTAACCTTTTGATAAGACTGGTCTTCACATGATGTATTTGATTGCATCGGCTCACGAGATTAAGCGAATTGAGTGAGCTTGCAAGTAATGCCTTAATTTTTTAATAGGAAACATCAAGGCCAAACACATCTTTTCAATGGAAGTGTAGTTCAATTTTGCTTCGTTCATCATTCCTCTAGGGTAGTAGAGTGCATGCTTTTTTCTTTCATCATTTTGTTATGTAAGTAAAACTCCTAAAGAGCGTTCTTAGGCAACAATATTTAAAATGAGAGGTAATCTTTGAATTGGTATCTTTAGGATAGATGGACTTAGCAAGATTCTTTAATGCTCTTAAAAAAGCATTACTAAATGCCTCATTCCAATTAAAAGAGACATCTTTCTTCATTAAACGGCTAATTGGTTGACACCCTCCTACCAGATTAGAGATGAACCTTCTAATATAGGCCAACCTCCCTTGCAAACTTTTGAGTTTATGGATGTTTCTTGGCTTGGGCATTTTAAGGATGACATCAGTTTTAGATTGATCAACTTTGATGCTTTTATGTCATATAATGAAGCCTAAGAACTTCTTAGAAGAGACTCCAAAAACACACTTCAAAGGGTTCATTTTAAGCTTAAGCCTTTTTAAGAAGACTTGTCATAGATCTTAAAGATGGTCAACTACTTCTTTAGACTTCACGACTACGTCATCAACATAGCATTTAACATTTTTGTGAAGCATGTCATCAAAGATCTTTTGTATGGCCCTTTAGTAAGTAGCTCCTTCATTTTTCAATTCAACAGGTATAACTTTATAATAATATATTCTTTTTGGTATTCTAAATGTTGTGGCCTTCGCATCTTCTAATGCCACCAAAATTTGATTATAGCCAGAGAATCCATCTAATAATGATAACTTGGCATACCCGGTGATAGCATCAACCATAATCCTAATGATGAGAAACATGAAGTTATCTTTTGGATAAACATTATTAAGATCTCAAAAATCAATTCATATCCTTATTTGTCCATTCTTTTTTTAACTGAGATCATGTTTGAAACCTAACTTAGATACTCGACCTCACGAATGAAACCAATTTTAATTAGCTTCTTGATCTCAGCTTCGATTAGCGGGATCAATTCAATTTGAAAACTCCTCTAATCTTGTTTGACAAGCCTTATCTCTTTCCTTATGGCTTGATAATGAACTATAACTTTTGGATCTAACCCATATTGATCAATATCTTCTGTAGTGAGATAATATGGTTCCATTACTTCATTATTTTCTTCTTATTTATTATCAATTAAATTAGTGATAACCACTATTTGTTATTGTGCTGCCAATAATTTCCTAGTTTTTACCACCCACAGTCTTTCGTTTCATGTTGAAAGGGAATTTGTTGTGTTTGACACTTTTTTCTCTTGTTCTTTGCCTTTTTGACTTTTAAGACCCTAAGCCTTGCTTGTATAAAAATCTTCCTCATTGTAGATGTCTCTTCTCCTTGTGTCCCAATATGATCAAATACTGAAACATGATTTAGATGTGTTCCCAATCTATCAAAAATCGAAGGCTTTAAAAAGTTATGTTGTTTTTCTTCATCTCCATCTATAGTAATATATCTAGAGCTTTCACTATGAACTTTTATTCATAATGGAGTTGAGGATTCATAGCTAAGACCAGCCCTTGAAGTTTAAGCAACGATACCTTTTTCTCTTCATACTTTGTGTATCCTGTTAGTAACTGTCTCGATTTCTTCATCATTATCTTTTGAATCCCTTAAGAGCTTATAAGCCTTATTTTCTCCATGTCCAGCTTTGGATAACAACCTGTAAGCATTAGGTTCAAAGCCATTTGTATGCTAGGTTGGGAGATCCCTATGTTCAATTATTAGCCTTTGTGAGGGCTTCACAAATCCTTTCAAAAGGCATTTTGAATTCCTAAAAGTGTCGAGGCTAGTGACAGGGAGTGTTATGTCCTTTAGACCTTGGGTGACATCCTCCATTTTGGCTTGAAAGGATGTTTGACCCTCTTTACTTTTTAGTATGGGAATATAATAAAACATTGAATTTTTTTTTAGAACTATTCGAGTCTTTAAGGAAAAATGTCTTTTTCCTTCTTTTTTAGATAGTTTTGGGAGATCTTTCTTATGTTCTTTTTGGTCCTCTCTTTTGTCTGACGATTCATTTTCCTCTTTAATCAAGTTAGGACCAAATTGTACTTCTTCCATAATATATGAGAAGTAAAATTTTGCATTAGCAAAATATGATTTTGCCATAGTAAAAGGTTGAAATTTGCTAGCCCCTTTTTCACTTATCCATCTTTAAGGCACTTGAAGCACTGATAAAGAGTATACAAAACTACACCATGATGATGAATCCATAGGTGACCCAACAACACATTATAACCTGTCTTGGCATCAATAACATGGAACATATCATTTAACTATATATCATCAATAAACAATTCAAATCAGACTTTGCTAAAGGCCCTTTGTCCACCTTGATTGAACCCTTGAATAGTTAATCAACTTTGAAAAAGTTCATCCATAACCAAGGCAAGCTCTTTCATGGTTTTTAATTAGTATGATGTTAATAGTCGATCCTTCATGTATTAGGATTTGATTAACCTTTTTTTCTCAAATGTACCCTATGATAAAAAATGGTCGGTTGTGAAATTGAGAACCAAGTAAGAGATAATCATTTGTAAAGCTGATCTTTTCAGCATATGCATAAGGAGCTTTAAGGTTACCCTACATTGTCTCTCCCTCCTCTAATCCATTATTTGGCTCTTCATCTCCTTCAATTTGATGACAAGAAACAATAATACAAGACTCTTTCATAAACTTTTTGGGCATGAACTATGCCAAAGTGATTGGGACCCTTAGTTTATGATAAAAAGGTCATCACTTGGAGATGACCTAATAGTTGTTTTACACCTTCTTAATCTTTTTGATTTAGGAGGCGTCGCTGATTTTTTTAACTTTCTTAATACCATGGCTCACTTTGGATGAGGCTTCTCTTTAGGAGCATGCTTTCTTTGACTCTTTATTTGAGTGACAATAGTCCACCCTTCATTATCAAACTTATCCTCTTGGGTTTTTATGCTTGGGATAGTGCCCCCTGTTAATCCTTCAACATCCTCTTTGAGAGAAGGATTTTTGACTTTGATTGGGTCAAATGACCCAAAGCTAATTATGGATGTCATTGTAAGTGAGCGGAGACTAACCATATTAGAGCTAGTTTCCCTATCCTCAAAAGTGATTTCTCCTTTCTTTTAAAGGTCCATAATCTTGTCCTTTCAGGTAAAGCATTTTTCTATAAGATGACTGATTAATCGATGATATTTGCAAAAGTTTAGATCATTGGTAAGGTTGGCCTCCTTGAGGTGTTTCATCTCAGGAAGTTCAATGAGATGGGCTTGAAGTAAATCGTCCAACATGGTGGACACATCAGAATCAGGAAATGGGTATTACTTCTCCTCTCTTTCTTTTAAAGTTGTTTTCTTTCACTTTTTGCTTTGGGTAGGAACAGGTTGACCATCTGACTTCTTTCCAGATTTGGTATTTATTTTCAATGGAATTAAAGTTCTAACCATTGATTCAGATTTGGATTCTAGCTTAACGACCTTTCGTGCCTCTTTTTTTCTTTACCCTTTTTGGGTTCTTGTACTAGCATATTTTGATTGTCAGAATCTGCAATACTAAGCTCTATATCGTGAGCTCGAGTGGCTAGCTCTTCAAAAGACTAGGGTTTAATCCCCTAAATGATATAGTTAAATCCCCAGTGCATGCCTTTGATACACATATCAATTCTAGAAGCTTCAAAAAGTTGATGTTTGCAATTTAGGCTCAAATTTGTCCATCTTTGGATATAGTCAATAATTGGCTTATCCTTGTATTGGTGGGTAGCAGTAAGTTCAATCATGCTAACGATATGTCTAGTGTTATAAAAATGGCTGAGGAACTCATGCTCCAACTGTTTCGAACTATCAATTGAGCTTGACTTAAGATTTGTGTACCAATCAAAAGCATTCTCTTTCAGTGACTGAACAATTGTTTGACTAAAAGAGCTATGTATGTTCTAGCATTATTTGACCGAATAATCATCATCAATAGATTTAGTTTTGAAACCAACACTAAGGCTGACATCAGTGGTTGATTCAACAGTAAAAGCAGTTTGAGCCTTCAACTGAGCAGTTTTGACGATGATGTTTTTCATTTTTGGAGAAACTAGATTGGATTGCATATTAAGAGAGTTGATTTGCCTTTAAAGAAAAGAGATGGGATGTAGAGATGGTCCCACTAGGTGTGTCAGAAATTTGTACGCATAAATTTCTTGACTAAAAAGTAAGAAAAGAAAAAGCAAGTACGAATTATCAAATTATGAAAAAATGAATTACAATCTCTAATGACTTCTTTAACAAAAAAATGAATCCTCTTATTCGACTCTTTGAATGAAATTGAGATCCATGAGTTGGACATGTTTGATCTTGAATCAATGATGAAACTTTTCGTGTGATCTTAGAGAAGGATGCTAAGTGTGATTTAAGGATGTTGTGGCTTGATCTCAAATAGAAAACGGATCCTCACCTTACGGAACTTGAAGGTTTAAAGATTTAGAAAACTTGAAAGACTTGAGAGTTTCTAGTTACAGAGTGATGTTTGTTGCAGATTACATATCCTCTTAAGTGTAGAGGAGTCTTTCTCTATTTATAGAGGTATTGAGAAAGTCTTTCGTTTCATCTATAAGACTGAGAGATAAAATTGATTTAATCTCATATTCTTATATCAAAAAAATCTCTTGATTAGTTCATTATCTTACGATCATGGGCTCTTTCAACATTATTTAGGTCATGTGGTTTATTTTGATTAGTCATAAATAAGGACTCTAAATAATTTAATTAGATATAATCAATTTAATTAAATTCAAATGGATCAAATAATTTGATTGATCAATAAAATAATTTAATTTAAATTTAATTATATTTTTAATAGATTAAAAAATATTTTTTTTTTATTAATCTAAAATTTTCATGACTACGTGGGGTCCTTTACTTTCTATCTATCTAGCAGGCACGTTGGATTGTGACTGCATACGGGAAACGAATATTTGAGGTCACAAGTTTACCTCGAGCTCCAACCCTAGCCATTTTACCCATATATATATATATATATGTACGCCACCTCCAAACATGAGCTATTTGTTCATTTTCTTATATAATTTTGTTTTCTCGTTTATTTTGTTTTAAAAAAGGGACCACGATTTTTTTGTTGCTATTTGTCTTAATTAGTGAATTATTGTTTGCATTTTGTTATTCTGTGGAAATTATTGGTTGAATTATTTATTTTTTTTTTTTGTGCAAGTCTTATTTATGTCACCTTAAATTCGAATCTAGTCCACCCAATTGCAAGGCCTATGCAACTTTACTTTAGATGATTGATCATGACTTGGGAATACTATTGAACCCAATTCGTGGTTTCTTTTAGTTTCAAATCTTCAAACCTTAAGTTTAGAGAAAATGTAAGCATTAATTAAAAGACATAGCAATAATACATTGTAGAGATACGAGAAGAAGCAATAATATAAATAGATGACCCGCGTGCTTGTTGAATTGAACTATTGATTATGCAATGGATTATCTTCCAGGGTACAATCTGAATCATGGAAATTTTTATTTATTTATTTTATCATTTAATTATTTTAATTTTAATTTTATTTTCTTCGAGGGGCTAGCAACGTATAATTCCAACAAGAAATTGTCTTTAATATTGTCAATAAAGTATAAAATAAATAACTAAACTAAAATAAGGACGTATAAAAGATATATATTTGATATTTTTTTCTTTGACTAACTCTATTAATTGAAAATGTATAACTCAACTAAATGTAAAATTATTTAGAAATTAATTAGTTAATAAATTTTACTAATAAGAGTCTTTTTTCCTGAATGAAAAGAAAACTTTGCTTAGTTTTTGGGTGCGGACAATTTTTACCTAAATATTAGTACAATGACACTTTAAAGAAAAATGTTAAGAACAATCTCAACCATTGCTTGGTGTGAAATCGATGTATTTTTCGTGTGGGTTTCCCGTGGATCCCCACCATACTAATTAGTAGATGAAATTGAATAGACGTGTTACCTGTGTTTGTCCAAGGTTGTTGCCCACTTCAATTAGTCATTCTTAATTACTGTCTAATGCAATTTTATTTATTCTATTTATTTTTTTCAATACAAGATGCTCATATTCCTTTTTTAAATATAATTATTTTATTTATTGAAAATAAATACTAGGCATACTTAAGCTTTTCTTCATAAAAATTTATATGTATATGATTAATAGTATATTTGATTTAGGCATCTTAATTGGGGAAAAAAGAACTTGATTTTCGGTGGCGAAGCCCATCCTGATTTGTAAGTCCCATATTAGGAAAAAGGCTAAACATTGTAACTAAGTCAACTAAGGCTCAATGAGTTGGCAAATGGATCGGGTCTAGTCATTTTAGATTGAATTATTTTTTGATTGGATTATTTTTGGGTATGTCACTTTGAGGTCGAGGTTGAGTCATAAGGGTTTCGGATGAATTTGGGTCATCCATTGAGTCATTCATACATAAAGAATTTCAGGTTCGAGTTTAGTTTTAAAATTGATATTTCAGGTCAAGTTGGATCGGGTTAATTGTTATTCAATTTTTAAATGTGTATTTAAATTTTTTATCATTTATACAGTATTTTCTCTCAATTTGTTAAGAAAAAATAATTTTCTCTTAAAAATTATTTTGAGTGAAATTTTATATAAAACTGAACTTGATTACAAAAATTTATTTGTATTTAAATGCTTAGTAAATTAAATATTATTTACTTTGAAGCAAATCACTATATGTAATAAAAACAAACAATTGAACTAACTACATATGAAATTATATTCAAATTATATATCTAAATTTAAACTAATTTGCAAGCAAACATATAATATTTAATAATAACAAATCACTAATTACAAAAAAATTATTGTATTATAATAAAAAATTTTGTGATAAAATTCATTTTATTTTAATATGTTAGTTTATCGTGATAAAAATCAAATTTCTCATAATTATTATAAAAAATAAACTTGTGGTAAATTTCTTTTATATATTAAAGTATTTAAAAATTATGATAAAAATTTAGTTTAATGACTTAAAAAATTTAAATATTTATGTGATTTTCAATCGTATTCAAAGTTTCGAATTAAGTCAATTATACTTTAATTTGACGAATTGATTTTACTCATATTTTAAGTCAAAATTAGAGTTTAGTAAAATGCATATTTAGATTTAATTGACTCTCATACTTTTTTAATTAGTTCAATTAAACCTAAAATTAAGTTTAGAGTTTAATTAATATGATACATTTATTTTTATTTTATTTTATTTTTACTTAATTAAATTTATTATGTACTTTTGTATGGTGAATTATAGTTTTATATCTAAATTTAAAAATTATATTTATAATTCATAAAATCTTTCAATATCTCATTTTTTTTAGAAAATTCCCTCAATATTCTTAAAATTTAAATTTTGTATTTTAAATAATAAAAATTTTAAACTATTTAGAATAAAAATTTCTAAAAAATATTTAAAAATAAATTAAATGAGATTAATTAAGATGATACTTTTTTTATTCAATTTTCTCATTTTTATTTAATTAAAAATTTATTATATATTTTTATATGATGAATTTTTCTAATTTTAAATTTATATTTAAAAAAATTTAAAATTTTAATTTGTAATTCATAAATTCTCTCAATTTTTCATTTAACAAAAATTTGCTCAATCTCTCATTAAAAATATAAACTATTTAAAATAAAAATTTTAAAAATATTTTAAAAATTAATTACATGAACTCAATTAAAATGATACTTTTATTTTGTATTGAATTTAACTATTTTTTACTTAATTAAATTTATTAAATGTCCTTTTACATAAATCAATTTAATTTTATATTTAAATCTATAAAATTTTAAAAGGTAAATTTTATCATTCATAAGATATTTCAATATCTCATTTAAAATTTTGTTCTCTCAATCTCTCCTTAAAAAAAATTAAAATTTTATATTTTAAATAATAAATCATTTAAAATAAAACTTTAAGAAATATTTAAAACTAATTACATGAGCTTAATTAAAATGATTCTTTTATTCTTTATTCAATTTAATGTAATTTTTATTTAATTAAATTTATTATATACTTTTATATAATAATTTTGTATTTAAATTTAGAATTTAAAAAAATTTTGAAATTTTATAAATTATAAATCTCTCATTTAAAAAATTTATTTCATTTATAAAATTTCTTTCAATATCTTGTTAAATATATATATATATATATATATATATATATATATATATATATATATATATATATATATATATTAATTTAAAAAATATATAAAAAAAATTTTTTTATATTTTTTAT
>CATIWR010186473.1:0-57244 GCA_949677035.1 Omphalea diandra
CTAATTAAAGGTGGTCTTTGTGACACAATAAGAGTGTCTAAAGCCTCTTTTCCTTTATGGAATTTGGAGATTGAGCTTCTAAGCTCAATGACTTCTCCTTTAAGAGTGTCATTCTCCTTTCTAAGTGAGGCTAAAGAAGAAGATGATGTAGATAATTTTTCAACATATTTCTTAAGTTCTTCATTAGAAGTTCTCAATTCATTTACAAACTCATTTAGAGACTTGTATTCATCTTCTAGTTTGGAGCACTTCTTCCTATAGGTTTTAATATGTAACTTATACTTGTCACACTTCATAGTTAAAGCTTCTAAAAGCTCTTCATCTATATCATCTACCTCATAATCAAAATTAGAGTGGGAAGATGTACTTACCTGTTGTGAAGAGTCCCCTAGTGCCATGAAGCATATGTTGGCCACCTCTCCTTCTTCCTCTTTTTCACTTGAGCTGTCATCCCAAGTGGTCGAGAAACTCTTCTTCTTCTCCTTGTCCCATCTCTTCTTCTTCTTTAGCTTGGGATGAGTTAAGAGTTTGCCTATCAAGACATTTGTTTGCACTTTCCCTATTTCTGGATTGGATTCTTGAATACTGCACACTCTAGCACCAAACTTCTCAAGAGCCAAAGATTTTAAAATTTTGGAGTTTACCTCATGATTTGTGAGAATCTTGCCAAACTTCTTCATATTGGTGACGATTGCTAGGAGTTTATTGGTCATGTCGTTGATACTCTCATTCTCTTTCATCATGAATAACTCCCACTCCGTCACATACATCTCTAGCCGGCTGGATTTCACCAATATGGTCTTTTCGTGATAGTTCTCCAATGCTTTCCATATCCCATGGACTATTTGGCAATGTTGTACTCTTCCAATCTCTTCTCTTGAAAGAGAGCTTAGAAGAATTGCCATGGCTCTTTTATTCTTGCCATTTGATCTTCTATGTGCTTCAACCCACTATTCTCTTAGAACGAGTTCTTCACTTCTATCCACTGCCTTGGTGGGTGTCTTCCATTCTTTAACTATAACATCCCAGAGATCCACCACATCTGTGTCAAGGTAAATTTCTATCCTATACTTCTAGTGAGTATAGTCAGCTCCATCAAAGTAGAGTTTGAGATATATGTAGATTCCTTCTTGTGCCATGATCTTTATTCACCTAATGAAGGTTTGATTGTGAAACCTTACTTTAATACCACTTGTTGGCCCTTAGCACCAAGAAGGGGGGTTGAATTGGTGTGTGAAAATTAAAAATAGAAGAGTAGAAGAGAAATGAAGACACACGATTTATAGTGGTTCGGGTACAATCGACCTTACGTCCACTCCCCAATTCTCAACAATTGGGTATTCTACTAACTATCAATGGTGTTTTCAAGCTCACACCAAACTTTTACACTTGTGTTTTCTAAGGCTCACATAATAACCTTACACTTGTGTTTTAGAGGCTCACATAACAACCTTTACACTTATGTTTTTCAGGCTCACACAATAACCTCTGTAGAGTGTTTTATCAGGCTAACACTTCAACCTTTACAAATGGTATTTATGCTCACACCAAACAATCAATTAAAGAAGAGAAAAGATTGAGTAGCAAAATTGCAAGAGTTTGGGTTAGAAATTAATGAATTCTCTTGCATTTACATATGTTTGGTGAGGTATTTATAGTCTCTACCCACCAAAGAGACGTTGCAATAAAACTAGTACAAAATATTCAAAGTGTGTTAGAAAGATTTTGCATTAAATGCTTGACAAGCTTCATTCGTCGTTGCTACTACTCTTTCGCAGTCGCGAATTTTTAATTTCCATACGGGAGCCAAAAATTGCGGCGAAAAATCCCGTTTATGTCTAACGGCTAGTACACATGGTGGCTTCTCATTGGTTCACCAGGAAAATATAGCCATTGCCTTTCAACTGCTAAATAAAAGTAGCGGTCGTGACTTACTTTGTGCAGGAGGTGACGAAGGATGCGAATTTGTCTGCCAGAACTTGCATTTTCCAATTCACGAATCGCGGTCGCTACCAACATATAGCCTTCGTGATTTTTGTCTTTCAACGGTCACCTGGGACACTTGTCATGCTCTGGTTTATGGACTAGTTGCCATCTTAAGTTACTTTGAAATTCGCAGTCATGACTGAGGTGTGACACACACGATGAATTCGTGTGGCATTTTTGGACTCCTTCATTTGAGTGAATCGCGACTGAGAATGGCTCCACTATTTCGCCTGCCTGATTTTCAGCATGTTTTAACATGAGTCGCGATTGTGAATCCTAGATTGCGATCCCAATTTAAATGTTACTTTGGAGTTTTAATAACTCCTTTCATCTCTTCTTAAGAGATTTATCCATTTCTGCAAAATCAACACTTATTTGAAATATTAGTGATGATCAATCTCCTTTGTCAAGATCAAAAGAGGTTCTAGACTTAGGATTAACCATCTTAGTCCAACACATACTACACTCCAACTTTATATTTCTACATTAGTTTCCATTTGGATCAATCTAAGTTGTCAAAATAAAAAAAGGGGAGATTGTTGGACTAAGATGGTTAATCCTAAGTCTTGGATCTCTTTTGATATTGATAAAGGAGATTGATCAATTCTAATGTTTCAATTAAGTGTTGTTTTGCAGTTTTTAGTTAGTCTGTACATGAAAAGTTAGATGGAGTTCGAAATCTCTAAAGAAAAGTGCCTCCTAATTCACGACCGCAACTTCAAATATCGTGACTGCGACTTAGCTTAAGACAGGTTAAAAATTGGACAAGTGAATTCACTAGCCACTTCTCTACCGCGATTCATTCAAATATGGGAATGCCAAAGTTACAGACGAATTTACAGTGAGTATCGCATCTCAGTCATGACCACGACTTTAAAAGTAACTCAAGAGGGAATCAAGTCCACAACCATAACATGACAAGTGTTCTAGGTGTCCGTTGGAAGACAAAAATCGCAATGGCAACTTGTGGGTAGTGACCGCGAATCATGAAGAAGAAGATGAACATTTTGATAGATGAATTTGCGTCCTAAGTCGTGCCCTGTGCAAGAAAATCGCGATCACTACTTTTGTGAGCAGGTGAAAGGCAACGACTATATTTTTCTAGTGAACCAATGAGAAGATGACACGTAGACTAGCCATTAGACATAAAAAGGGATTTTCGCAGTAATTTTTAGCTCCTATATGGAAATTGAAAATTTGCGACCGCGAAAGAGTAGTAGCGACTGCAAATGAAACCTGACAAGCATTTAATGAAAAATTTACCTAGCATACTTTAGAGATTTGCTACCAGTTTTATTGCAACGTCTCTTTGGTGGGTAAAGGCTATAAATACCTCATCAAATAGATGTAAATGTAAGAGAATTCATTAATTTGTAACCAAAACTCTTGTAATTTTGCTGCTCAATCATTTCTATTCTTTAAATGATTGTTTGGTGTGAGCATTAAACACCAATTGTAAATGTGTTATTATCTCACATGTTCAATTATATTTGTTGAATATTTTGTTTTAAATGTTACATAATTTTCTTTGTGGTACTTATAATATTTTATATTAGTTAAATCTATATAGTGTTATTCTCATATTTTATAAGTTACGTAAAAGGTTATGATGTTCTTTGCCTCATATAATTTCTCACTAAGTTGTGGTTTGCTCACCCTTCTCCAACAATAATTTTGCAGATTGAGTCAAACTACAAGTGAGGTTTGTTTTTTTCTCCAAAATTGGACTTGTAAGGTCTAAACTATGATTTATTTATTATTAAGATTCTTAATTGATTTTCAAATTTTAGGTTATGGCTCATAAGGATTGATTGATGATGGATTTTCATGACGTTGTCATTGATTTTACTGAGGGCGACTATTTGCCATATGACAAGTTGGCAACATAGATGATACAACAAGGCTTCAATTCCATCTTTATGTTATTGCATGTTCACCCAAAGTCCTTCTCGAAGAGTCTCGAGCCAGGTATGGACACTTCTTATTTTTTATCTCGCCTCTCACATCTTTGGTGTGACATTTGGCATGGTAGGTCTTCTGTCCCTAGTTTTTATTTTTTTATATTTATTATTTATTATTATATCTTCTTCTTCTTCTTCTTCTTCTCCTTTTTTAAATTTTCTACACCATCACCACCTCTATTTGCATGCTGACATTTAGGTTAGTTCCAAATTTTAATTAGCTTATGACACTCACCTGTGAGTTTTTGAGATGTCTAATTTTTGATCATTTGCCTGATTTTATGTTGCTTTATGCATTTGGATGCCCTTTTATTTCACTACTTATTACTCTCAATTTTCTATTTTGCATGAAAAAATTACTCACATTAGTTGCAAAAATAAATGTAGATTCATGAAATACATACCTATAAGTTTTGATAGAGCTTTGTTGTTCGTTATTCATTTAGGAGATTGCTGAATTTTTATGATTCTTATATGCTTGTGAGTGGTAAATTTGTTCCCATTTATTATGAATCTTATGACATTTTATGATTTTTAATAATTGAGTTGACCTTGTAAATTGGCCCAACATTGTGATTTTTTATAATCGATGCTTGTCGCCTTGTGTGAATTTTGTAATATCTTATCATATGTGTCATATAGTTTCTTTGTATATTTGTTTATTATTTTACCCATAGGCTTATGCAAAATTTAAGGTTAGTTTTAAAAATGACTTTGTCTATCAAATATGCACATTTAGGCCTTTAATGTGAATTTGCTTGCTTATTATGATGTTTTATCTACTTCTGATTCCCATTTTATTTCTCTCTCTACACCTGTAGACAAAATGTCAAAGTTAATTTTATGGGTGAGTTTTGCTCGTTGAATGCATATCTGTGATCTTTTATAATGTTGTGTGATCTTTTGATTTTCTATTCTTATGCTTACGATCGATTTAGTGCCATGTCCTTATTATTATTATTTTTTTCTTTTTATCGATTTTGGAATGGGTGCCATGGTTGTGTTATAGTTGCTTATGTCCCTTCCCTTCTCTTTTTCCTCTTCTTGAATTTGGGTTGTTTTATTCTCTTTTTTAGGATGATGTTACTTTCATAAGGGAGGTAGGGCCATCATGCCTGTCGGTATTTAGTTTCAATGGTTGCCGCAGTGAGTGCGCGATAAGATCGAGCAAACTATGCTATTACCTTTCCTTATGATAATGCCTAATCAATCTCTTTAAAACGATAACATAACAATGCAGGCTCTAGTCAAGCAATGGATTGACTACACCTCCCACCCACCTTAAATTAGCAAGATCACCATCACATTTGTGATTTCACCTTTATGACTAGAATTAGGTGCTTAAGCATTCCCCTCCCTACTGATGTTGGCATTTACTTCCTAGTGTTACAACGAGACTACGTTCAAAGCATATTGGGTTTCATCCCTAATCAAAAGGGAAAGAATACCTTTAAATGATTGAGCATCTTAGTAGGCACTCCTCAAGCATGGATGAAAACCCCACCTGAGCTGATCAACTAGGTAATGTAAAGCTTTATGCTATACGGGTCGACGAGGATGCTCTTCTCCATCCTCAAGGATACTACTGAGGTATGTTTATTACTAGCACTAGAGGACTTCTAATTGGAACCTATTTTGATTAGGGGTTTACTACAGTAATACACCTTTACAAGTTCTTAGATTAGTACTATCAAGGGTTGTCGTACCTTAGTGGCAGTTGTTATGTGATAGAGGTATGTGTTATTAACTTTACAATCCTTCTTTTCTTTATATTTCTAATGATCTCTTTTGATAGGCTTAGGGGATCAAGCTTGGGCTTATAAAGGGTAGTAATGCTCTCCCTAATATGGAGTATTACTACCCCCACATCTAACATTCGAGTAACATACAACACTCAAAGAAATTGGTAGATGTTAGGCAAGTTTGCTTGAATGGGCTTTGGCTAGATCATATATATTTTTCTACACGTAAAAAGGTTAAATCATTTATTTTTGCTATATCCATGTCAACTATAATGCTTACGTAGTTTGTTCTCTTTTATAGCTCCAATTGGATTGAGGGGACCATAGGGCAAGTGGAGAAGAGAGCTCATAGACATTGAGCAGTGCTCCTATGAGCATTGGCTCCTTATGGAACACTCTACCATGAGTGGTACCTCAAAGATTAGGTGCTTATATGGAGAAAGGGTCCTAACATGTTCTTAGTGCCTTAAGAGCCTCTGAGGTACATGTTTTAAGGTGCCAATCTCAAAGATAGAAAGCTCGATCATGCCTTATACTGGGATGGATGGAGGCATTTCTCCTCAAAATAGTACTTGTGCCTACTGAATGTATATACTCATATCAGTGATATGAGGCCCACACAAGGATGGTGCTCAAGTGAGGAGTGGGCACTTGGGTGAGATCAAAGAGGGTGCCCTCAGACCCAACGCTACTGAAGTAGAGTGCTAAAAGGGCTCACATGGTTGAGATAACAAGGCTAAAACCTATTGTGATGGGCGAGTTGGATCCTCTATAAAATAACATGGTAAAGTCTTATCGTGCTTACATCACTAAACCATTAATATCATTAGAGCTGATGCGGTCCTTATGCTCCTTCAAACATTCTACCACCACCTATGTACATTCTCTTAACTTTTATTATTTAGCAATTTTATTTCTTGCCACTATATTATTCTAGCATTATTTATATATATGTCCCTTGTGTCCAAGTCGAGCACCTCATTAATTTAATCATTGTGCTGAAGTAGACATATACTAGCACACATGTGAGTTGTAAGTAAGCATAATATTTATTGATGTATGCATGTATATGGGTGTTTGTATATGCATGTTTTAACCACCTAAACCCTTTATTTATTTCTAGAGGAGATTCAATAGAAGGATTGGGTGCTTCGAGAGGTTAGTGCTAAGGTCACAACCCTACAAGCTAGTCTGGAGTCACTCACAATTGAGGATCTCAAAGAGGAGAGATTGTCTGAGAATGAGGATGATTAGGCACTGCCTTTCATGTTTTTCTATTTCGTTTACTGACTATAGTATCTTATAAGGACATTAATACATTTGTTAGATTATAAAGTAGCATTCAAGTGTGATTTGCACTTTTATTTTGATATCTTTGATGCTTAGGATGTTTGGGCCTTAGTGTCTGAATTTTATCACTTACATAATTGATTGCTTGATCTATTATAGATGTGATTTTCCCTAAATTTGTATTTACTTAAGTTGATGACATGATTGCTGCTTCCATCTCTCATATTTATGTGCTTCAAATCGGTTTGAACTGAGTTATACACTAAAATGCAAGTTGAAGACTTTGTAATGTTTTCTTAGTAAGAATGGTTTGTACAAACTAGCCACTCATCTATATAGACAACATGTTATGTATACAAATGACTTGGTAAGCCTATATAGATAACTTTACTCTTCATAGGTATCTAGCACTATTCACCTTTTTTCTCCTTTTCAAACCCCTCCACCTTGATTTTGTGCCCCATATATGGCATTTCACTTTTCTATCATATATAGAGTATTTTCAGAGTCTCTGCATCCCTTCAATTGGTCCTGTCTTTCTTAGGTAGATTTCAAAGCCCTTCACTATCTTTTATCTATCAAACTTAACACAATTTCTTCAAATGACTAACGATTATTGAGTTTTGTGTAACCATTATTTTCATTTTGGGGATACCGAGATCCATCCGCTTCTTGAGGAATTGGGTGCTATTCTAGACTGTCACATTATTAGTTTTTCCAGGATTGCACTTTCATCCCTATATTACCCATATATTTGCAAAATGACAAAAATCCTTAATTTATCATATAATGAGGTGCCTTTGTATATCTTGGGGGAAGATAAGATGTGTTATCTCTTTTACTTGCTTTATACTCCTAGAGGAATAATGCTAAGATTGCCCAAACCTGCATCTTGGCAGCCATCTTTATAGAGGAGTACTTGCTTCATAAGGACGACAGTGAGATTGACCTTTAGGCCCTATAACTCATAAGGAGATTAAGCTGGGTAAAATCCCATTCCTTGTGATCCTTGGTGAGACTATCGTGGGATTGGACAGGGTCGCCTTAGGTATCAATGAGTCTTTCTTAGGGAGTCCACTACTTATTTAAGTATGCTCTTTCCGCAACCTATTGTTATCATTTTTTTTTTCTTTTTATCTTATTTCACATTTTTGTTTTCATTTTTCTTACCCTAAATTTTGTTTGGATCGCTTTTGTGAGTTTTCAATCTAACAGGCCGCTCATTTTTGTGTAGGTTGCTTTTTTAGATTTTCAACTTAATAGGCTTTTCTTTTTTTTTTTCTTTTATCATTTTTTATTTTTTTTTTTATTTTTATTTTTAAAGATTTAGCTGCATAAGAGATAAGCTTTTTGAAGGCTCTTACTATGGAATAAAGATAGTATTTTCATAGCACCATTCAAACCATTGTTTATCGAAACTTGTATCTACTAGGGCTAAGTGGGTCGAGTGGCTATCCCATATATCTAGTCATGACATCTATTGGACTTACCTATGGTGAAGGCTAACTATAATTACCTTAAGGACTTATGGAAGGTATGTGATCGTCTTTGCTTTGACATCTGACACTTTTTATGATCCATCTTGAGTCTGTTGACAGTTTTGGCTTTGCAAGATGCCATGGATTTCCTTTTTTTCTTTGTGGAGGGACCATTCACTTAACATTTCTTGGATATGGTAGAGGTCACATAGCTACATCTATCATCTCTGCCTTGCCAGTGTTTTCACCTCTAGTAATGTTGATCTCAAGGCTTGGTTGTGGGATATTTAAAGTGTCACGACATGAGATTTTAGACCATGCCAACATTAGTGAACAGAAAGGCTTAAGGCCTCTTGAACCTATGACTAGCCTAATTTAACTCGTGAGAAGGCCCATTATGTCTTTTGTTGCATCACTCCCATATTCAAAATCTTAAACTTACAATAACATCACCTTAAATTCTAAGGAATAACATAAAAAGAGTTAATATCAAACATTTCTTAAATATGATCTTTATTTTTTTTTCTATCTTACATTTCTTTTCTTTCTTTCGTGATATAAATCATATATATAAATAAGCTTCTATAATAATCCTATAATTAAGGTGTTTATTCTTAAACTCATATCATTCTAGTCTTGTTTTCATTAGATGCCAAAATCATTAATATATAAGCCTTTCACATACAATCTCGTTAACATATTATATATCATAGTCATTAAGATTTAACTCTCACATATATAAGCTCATACTAGATATTTCATAATATACTTAATGACATTGTGGAGATAAATAAGAATATAAAATACATAATAATCATATTTCTTACTCACATATGTAATCTTTAATGATATTGACACATAATAACTTAGGCAACTACGAGAAACAAGTGTTATGCCTTGACATATACATAATGCTTATTACTTAATCTTAATCCTTAGATTTCTAACATCCATCCATGAGCTTAGTCATCACTTCTATTTTTCTTTCAAAACAATTATATATGTATGGGTGAGCTCCTTATGGGAAACTCAATGAGGACTTTTAAATTTCCATTATGCATGTTCACATGCCTTGATATGAATGCAATTCTATATGCATGACACATCATTTGCATACAACATTTACATAACATATTATTACACATATGGATAGTCAAGTCCATAGGAATCCCTATATAACTTATTACCTTTCTCGTACAGGAAAGTTGCCTCACCAGTCATGCACTTATGGGATAGTTGCCTCGCCAATCGCATCATTCTCTTACTTGGGAGAGTTTCCTCACTAGCCATATCATGCATGCATACATATCATTACTATCATATAGGTCTCAATCCTTGTATAGCTAGTAATGACTCTTTGGATTCCTACTTCTTTCTTAAGTTGTTCTCACATGACATAACATATATACAAGAACATTTCATTTCATCCATAAAATGCATATGACTTATATTAACATAAATTGGCCTAATATGGCCTATATATATAAAACTATGATGCATAAATGTAATGAACATTGAAAAACCACGATATAACCCCTCATCTGGTATTGCTAATCCATAATTACATCTTTTTTCCTTTATCTTTGATCTTTAGAGTCATATATACCTATATATAGATAAAGTTATATTAATATAAAGAAATATTAAAAATATGAAGAGTTGTCCAAATTCATCCATAAAACATGTATTATGCATAAATTCAACTATTATTGGCTAAAAAGATTTGTAAGGATATTATATCTGAACTTTTCCCAAACTTGCAATTTAGTCCATAAATCACATTTATATACATAAATCTAATCATTCGGGTTCATCATCCATATATGATTTCATAATATGCCATTTAACATTCATATGTATGCTTACCTATCATTAATTCCATATCAAACATCTTAATCCTCCAAGCCTCAAACTTTTTCAAACTAGTCAATTCAGTCCATTTACTATATTCCATCCTTAATTAACACCACTACTTCCATTAATCATAATAGCGTAAATTATAATCCCAACCATTAATAATTCTTCATTTATAGCTCTAAAATCCTTAATTTTATAAATGTCAAACTTTTCCTATTTGCTCAATTTTGTTTAAAAATACAATTAACCTCAAATTATATATAATTAGTTGTACTACCTCCATCAATAAATCACTTAAAATTATTTTAATTCATATAATTTATTCGCTAGCAATAAATCTCACATAAACAATAATTTTATATTTTTGGACTCGATTTATAATTATTGAAAAAATAAGAAATTCATAAAATTTTATTGAGACCTCTAAAATTCATGAAACTTAACCTTATGATTGGGGCAGTTAATATGATTTTCTAAGATCAAATTCTATTTGTAATTATTGGGATGTCGTTTGTTCAAAATCAATAAAAAAATCGAGCTTTTGATCGATGATTTCACCATTGGATGACCTCCTGTTGAGGTAAATCGGGTGTGAATGAAAAGCTTGTAAAAAGAGTTTTCATAAAAAATTGAATCACCCAAAATAAACCTTTAGTTAGAAAGATATGGTTGTTTGAAATTCTGTTTCTCTTTGGTCCATCTTTCTCTATATCATACGGTGCATTGCAACCTAGTGCAGGACCAGGTGCCTCTCTTCTACTGGGTTACAAATCTTCATTTGCCAAAACTAATTGTTTATGATTATTCTAATGTAAATCTACTTTTTGATATTGATTTTTTTTAAAAAAAAAAACTTTAAATCCTTATTATGTTTGGCTGTTTTGGCTTTAAGCCAAAGCAACCACATTTCCATTAATTTTTTTATTTAATTTTTTATTACTTTAATTTCTTTTTTAATAATAATAATAATAATAATAATAATAATAATAATAATAATAAATAATACAATAAGTAGTAGTGCACTAGATGTTTTATTCCTCAAGTTTTCTTAAGTACTGTGATTATTGGTGTCGACTTAGGAGTCAACTTTCACACTTGAAGCTTTTTCCTTCCATTAAACTTCAAATGAGTTCCTAACTTAATTTCTATAAGAACAATACTTAAAATTGACATTAGAATCTTTCAATCTATATTGTTACGATGAAAAGAGAATTTTGACTTATATTTGACTAATTTAGTCAAACAATCTTCCTTTTTTTTATTTTGATAATCTAGATTGAATATGTAAAGGGTAAAAAACCAAAAATACATTCTCTTATGTATTTTAAGTGTTTAGAAGTTAATGTGAAGTTAATTATATGATTTCTTTATGGATTCAAAGTGATGTAAACACACTTAGGCAATGAAATTTAAAAGTGTAAAAGTACTCCCCTTTAATCCATACTCCCCCTTAGTCAAATTAATAAATCCAATTTATTTATCATCCTTTTTACATATTAAGTTCAATTTTCTCTCCCCATTTATCAAGATCAAAAAGGGAGTTGGTTAAGATAGAGATAGGGAATAAGGAGAGGGATTGTCTAATAATAAGAAACATAAACAATTTGCATAATTAAACAGAATGGGACACATATCAAAAGAAGATAAATGGATGAAATACAAACCAAATGGAAATTTCATTACATATAATAGTTCAAACATACAAAGATGTTTGATCACACATCCTAGGGCCAAAAATTTTTAAAAAATAAACACAAAACATATAAATGGTTGGAAAATAAAAAACAAACATTGAAAGGAAATTCTAAAAGGTCGAAGTAGATTCATTATCTTCAACAATATCACCATCTCCCTCGTCATCTTCTTATTCATTGCCTTGATCCTCTTAGCCACCTCTTTAGACTTATTCTCTTTCTTCTACTTCTTCTTCTTCATTTCCTTCTATTGGCCCTTGTGCACCAAGAAGAGGAGCTGAATTGGTGAAAAATTTAAATTTTTGAAGGGAAGGTTATTTATGCAAGTATTAGAAGAAGTAGAAGAAGAATACAATACACAATAATTTATAGTGGTTTAGGTATTAACCAAACCTACATCCACTCCCTAATTCTTCCAATTGGGTGTTCTACTAATACTAAATTGTGTTTTGCAAGCTCACACTAAACTTTTACAACTTGTATTTTATAGAGGCTTACACATAACCTCACAAGTGTTTCCTAAGGCCAACATACAACCTCTACAAGAGTTTTCTATTGGCTCATTCTCAAAGCCAATTCTAAACGACGTTTAAAGCTCACACTAAACTTTTTACAACTCAATAACAAAGAGTAATGAAGAGAGAGAAAGTTGAGAAATTAATTTCTAAGAGTTTTGACTTAGTAAATGTTATTATCTAGCATTTATGTCCATTTAGTAGAGTATTTATAGGTTACTTAATTTGCAAGAGTTTTCCCACCAAAGAGACGTTAGAGACAAAATTATGTCCAGATCTCCAAGGTATACTATGCAAATATGAATTTAATGCTTGTTAGGCCATAATCGTGGTTGTTATATGTTAATTGCGATCACTATCTCTTTTTTACTTTGGGTTTATCCCATTCGCAGTCGAGAACTTTAACTTGTTCCTAATAGCTAGTGACATGTGGTATTTCAACATTGGTCCTTCAAAAAACTAGCCGTTAAGGCTCTCTCTTAGTTTTTAAGAGTCATGATTACTATCCCATAATCGCAAGCGCGATCTAGAACACATTGACTATCTAAACAGTAATTCTAACCATGATTGGCTCTACGCTATTAAAGTTCTTGAGTTGGGCTTATTGCGGTCATTATAGATTATGAGAATTTATAACAATCTTGTGACATGAGGCTTATGCTGGAGTAACTCTAAAATTCCTCCAAACTTGATTGAATGTCGTGGTTGCTACCTAGAATGTGATGCTTATCATGTCTTCTGTCCACTTTAGGTTGAAGACTTTACTTAGTATAAGTCAATATTTCATAGGTAGCGATCACGAATTATAGGTGCAATTTGATTTTGAGCTTCATTTAACTTCTAATTATGATATAACTTAGTTACTTTAATCACAACACTTATAGAAGATGTTGAAACCTTTCAATCAATGTTGTCAAGATCTAAATAGAGGTTTGACATAAGTTATAGTAACCTATTCCAACAATCTCCCCCTTTTTGATTTTGACAACTTAGATTGAGTATGCAATGGATAAAAGTACACAATGTCATTAAATGGAGTGTTAAGAAGGTTAAGATTGAGAAAGATTAAATTGAATGAAGGAAAAAAAATGCTCCCCCTTAAAGTACACTCCCCTATGTTACTTAGAGATTTCAACCAAAAACACAAAAACAATGTGTTTAAGTATATGAATTTGCATATATCCCTTCTACCCCTTTGTCAAGATCAAAAAGAGAGGAAATAAAACATAAAACAATATGTTTAATCATAACGACAATGACAATCGTAAGTTGAATAACCAAACCTAAGCGCAATTAGTTGAACATACATAGATACATAGCCAAACATATAGTCAAACATACATAAATGTTTGATCACGTCATATGAGCCTATAGTTAAGAAACAGAAAGAAGACATTAGAAAAATGAAAAACAAAAGTAAAATAAAAAACTGAAGGTCATCCTTATCATTAAATTCTTCAGTATCTCCTCTTTCTTCTTCATCTTTATGTTCTTCATTTTGAGGCTCTTCTTCATTTGTTAGCACTTGAGAGATTTCCCCCAACTATTGGTGCTTGAGGGGTTTCTTCCTCATCCTTATCATTGAACTATTCAAAATTAAGTAAAAAGCAAGTTTCAAGTCCAAGCTTCTCTTGGATCTCCACTAAGTCCTGATGAAGATATTGAAGAATGTTGAGCCTCTTAAGAACTTTCTTCAACAATTTAGAGACCTTGGTTAGAAAGGAAGAAAGTTTAAAAGAATAAAAGGCTTTAGCTTTGCCTTTACCTTTTGAAGGTTGTGAAGGATCCTCTTGAGGTGCAACACCCTCTTGTGATTCTTCAATCACCAACCTCATTCTTTTTGGTGCTTGAGAGACATCTTATTGAACAAGGCTTTAAGCTTTAAATAGGTAAGTGTGTATGTTTGGCTTAATGACTTTGGCATTTAGTAGATAGGTAAGGTAAAGCCAATTTTTCTTAAGGTCATGAGGCAAGGTTAGATTAGCTTTAATTTCAGGTGTTAGAGCCCTAACATGCTTATAAATCGCAGTCACATGAAAGGGAAGGAGAAATTGGCACTTGGCCTTACTCATGTGCTCCATTTGGCTAATGAAAAAAACTCCTTATTTGAATAGGTTAGTTGTGGAGAAGACAATAGAGAAAAGACAAGTCTTTTTGTGAGACTTTTTCATCACCATCACCCCTCACATTGATGGAGAAGGTGATGCTGTAAGCCATACGGTAGGGTTTTACTGTGTTTAGAAATAAATTTTTTTAGGTTATGGTATCTCTCAGCGGAAATTCCTTTCCAAAATTTAGAAAAAATGAAGTCATAAGAAGAGAAGTTGTGGGGTATAGTATCTTCATTTTAGAAGTTAAAGAGAGAACATAGGGCAGGGTAGGTGATAGAGAAAGATTTGCTAAAGCCTTTGAAATTTAAGGCATACATACATGCTGGAGAATCCTTAACCTTGCTGATCTCCATGGTACATATGAACTCTCTCACCACATCTTCATGCTCTATTTCATTTCTATAGATAAAGGTGACCTATCTAAGGTTGTCTAAGTAGCCATTTATTTGATCCTTCAAATTAAGAGCAGTGAGAAAATGAGTTGAAGTAATCTTGTTGGCATGTACAAACTTCTTTTTATTGGCTTCTTACTTAGCATTTTCTTCTCGAGTTACTCATATCATCTTGTGAAGGGGTAAGGTAATTCTAAGAAGGGGTGAGGATGATTGAGCAATTCCTCTGCCCTTGTCTGCCTTGCCAAATTTTCTAGGAGCCATTGATGTGAGGTGGAGAGAAAAAAGGGTTGAGATGAATATAAACATGAGGATTATAGGTTTAGATGAGAGAGAAATGAAGAAAAGTGAGTAGGGGTAAGATGTGTTTAAATAGGTTGAAAAGAGTTGAATTAGATCAAATAAATAAGCAGAAATGTATTAAAAAAAGGGGTTGCACCATTTTAGTGTCAAATCACTTAATGACTAGTTGTTATAATTAGTCGTGACTGCTAAAGACAAATCACGATCGCTAATCTAGAAAATTTTATGTAATGGTTGAATTTTTCTTAAAAAGGAGTGAGGATAATGGTAAAGAAAATTAAATTCTGAAACTTTTATGGTGGCAACTCTTTAGTCGTGGTCGTGAAGTTTGAAAGAATACAAAATAAAAAATGCTCAAAAGTAGTGGTCACAATTATGAAATTTTGACCATGATTTATAAGACATTTTTGAAAAACAAATTGAAATGAAATTTCTAAGAATATGGCTCATATCTAGTGTGATCAAATTACTATATTAATGATTATTTCATGCAATTTGACATTGAGAAGCTCAAATGCAAATTAAATTAACACATCTATCTCATTAAACATATTCATCATATAATCAACAAACATATCAACCAATTAATAAATATCAACCAATAATGTAATATGCACATAGTGAGATCAATTTTCACCTAAGGAGCTTCCATCTAGCATCCCTAGTTTGCTCTTGATAAAGTTCATTCTTTCCTCATTAAGGCGTCTAGTGAAAATATCTACAAGTTGGTGATTAGTGTCAATAAACTCAAGCACCACATTACCACTTTGGACATGATCCCTAAGAAAATGATGTCAAATATCTATATGCTTGCTTCTTGAATGTTGGATGGGATTTTTAAAAAGATTTATTGCATTAGTGTTGTCACATTTGATGGGAATGTGATCAACATCTTTGCCATAATCCTTTAGTTGTTGATTCATCCAAAGAACTTGGGTGTAATAATAGCCCATCGCCATATAATTCGCTTCAGCGGTGGATAAGGCAATTGAAACTTACTTCTTACTAAACCAAGAAACTAAACATTCACCAATAAATTGGCAAGTTCTAGAAGTACTCTTCCTATCCATCAAACTGCCAACATAATCTGCATCTAAATATCCAAGAAGGCTAAATGTTGAATTCCTAGGATACCATAGTCGTAATTATAATGTGCCATACAAATACTTTAAAATTCTCTTAACGACATGCAAATGTAATTCCTTAGGATAAGATTGAAATCTAGCACAAAAGCAAACACTAAACATGATATTAAGTCTAGAAGCGATAAGATAGAGGAGAGAGCCAATCATATCATCATACCTTTATTCTTCTTTTCATCAATGGGCTTACCTGATTCGTCCTTGTCTAGCTTGATAGTTGCACTCATTGAAGTCTTAGATACCTTGCATCCTTCCATGCTAAACCTTTTGAGTGGATCTTTTATGTACTTGGCTTGGTTGATGAAGATGCCCTTTTTGGTTTGCTTAATTTGAAGACAAAGGAAGAACTTGAGCTCACCTATCATGCTCATCTTAAATTCCTTAATCATACACTTAACATATTCCTTATAAAGAGATTCATTAGTAGAACAAAATGATGTTATCAATATATATTTACACAATGAGTATATCATTATTGTGCCTTTTCACAAATAAAGTTGTGTCAACCTTGCCTTTTTCAAAATCATTTTGCAAAAGAAATGAACTAAGCTTTTCAGACTAAGCTCTAGGGGCTTGCTTCAAACTATATAAGGCCTTAGTTAATTTGAAAGCATGATTTGGAAAAATATGAGACTCAAAATCTAGAGGTTATTCAACATAAAATTCCTCCTCAATGAAACCATTTAGAAATACACTCTTCACATCCATTTGAAAAAGCTTAAAATTCATATGACATGCAAGTGCTAGAAAAATTCTAATGATCGTTAATCTTATAACAAGGGCAAAGGTTTCATCATAATCAATGCATTCCTTTTGGTTGTATCCTTTAACAACCAATCCAACTTTATTTCTTGTGATGAAACCTTGCTCATCTAACTTATTCATAAACACCCATTTCTAACTTACAACCGGGTACTTTTTAGGCCTAAGAACAAGTTCCTAAACTTTGTTTCTCTCACATTGGTTGAGTTTCTCTTGCATAGCAATCACCCAACTCTCATCATCAAGAGCCTCATCAATTGACTTTGGCTTAATTTAAGAAATAAAAGCAAGATTATTATCTAAAACATGTAATTGAGCTCCATCTAAATTATGTAATTGAGCTCTAGTACTTACTTCCTTAGATGTCTCACTCATAATAATATCCTTTGGGTGATCTTTGGAGTATCTCCAATCCTTAAGAGTTCTTAAGATTGATTATCCTCTTGTCGAGGTTGAGCTTGCTCCACTTCTTGAGGTGGCTCATGATATTTACAATCAATCACATTTTCCTTAGGAGTGGAGTTGAGCTCTAATTTTTTAAAGTCACCTACAAGATTATCAATAAGAGCATCTTTCTCAAGATTAAGTTTACTACATTCATCAAATACAACATTTATAGACTTTTCAATCATTATAGACTTTTTGTTAAAGACTCTATATGCTTTGTTAGCGGTGGAATAACCAAAGAAGATACCCTCATTAATTTTTGAGGTAAATTTTCCAAGGTTATTCTCAGTGTTAAGAATGTAACATTTGCAACCAAATACTCTAAGATATGAAATCTTAGGTTTTCTTCCATTCTATAGCTCATAAGAAGTTTTGTTTAGAATAGGTCTTTTGAAAACATGATTTACAATATAACATGAGGTATTGATGGCTTCGGTCTAAAAATAATTTGGCAAAGAATACTGATTAAGCATAGTTCTAGCCATCTCTACTAATGTTCTATTTTTCCTCTCTACAACACCATTTTATTGTGGTGTTCTAAGAGTAGAAAAGCTGTGAGAAATCCATTCTCCAAATAATAGTTTTCGAAAGATTCATTTTGAAATTCCTTTCCATGGTCACTCCTAAGAGAAAAAATGATGTAACCATTTTCATTTTGAACCTTTTTGGTAAAACTCTTAAAGACATCAAAAGTATCACTCTTATAAACAAGGAAGGAGACCTAAATGAACCTAGAGTAGTCGATAATTAGGATAAATGCATAATATTTTCCACCTAAGCTAACATTCCTAGTAGATCCAACTAAGTCCATATGAATAGGTTGAAGAGAACTAGAAGTACTTTCAACATTTTTGGCTTTGTAGGATGCTTGGTGTTGCTTCCTCATTTGACAAAGTCTACATGTCTTGTTCTTTATGAACTTAAGCTTTGGAAGATCTCCTATTGGCCTAGTGCACTAAGACGGAGGGGGGGAGGGGGTTGAATTGGTAGGAGATAAAAAATTAAGAAGAAAAGGTAAGATGATTAGAGAATTAAGAAGGGGTAGAAAAAGATGAACTCAAAATGTTTATAGTGGTTTAGATATTAACAAACCCTGCATCCATTCCTCAATTCTTCACAATTGGGTATTTCATTCAACTAAAAATGGTTTTCTAAGCTCACACCTAACTTTTACAATGTGTTTTATGGTTTACACAAAACCCTTACAATTTGTGTTTTTAAGCTCACACAAAATGTTTCATAAGTGTTTTGAAAGGCTCACACTTCAACCTCTTAAAAGAGTTTTGGTAGCTAGGCTAACTTTCAACCTACTTACAAAAGTGTTTAATGCTAACACCAAACAATCAATAACATATAAACAAGAATAAGAAGAATGAGTAGCAAATTTGCAAGAGTTTGGTTATAATAAATGAAATTCTTTTGCATTTACATCTGTTTGGTGGCATATTTATATGTAACAACCACCAAAAAGACATTACTCACAAACTATCCCTAAATCTCTAAGTTGTGCTAGGTAGATTTTGCATTAAATGTCTGTCAGAAAAAAGTCATAGTCATGAATAACATTTTGCGATTGCGATTTTCCAATTTACACTGAGAAGCCAAAAATTGTGATAGAGAACACCATTCTGTCTAACGGCTAGTCCATGTGTCCTTCACCCATTGGTTATCCAAGAAATATAGCCGTTGTGTTTGACCAACCAATTAAAAGTCGCGGTCATGATTGAAATTTCTCTTGGGCACAACTGAAACCATGAATTCTTCTGTTTGGTAAGGAGATAACACTTTCTTGGGTTGTGGTCGGGACATATGCTTCACCCTAGTAATTTTTGATATTCCAATGCTTGCCTTGGACACATGGCGTGCTATGGTTACAAATTTGGTTCCCTCCTTTATTACTATGAAATTCATGATCATGATACAAACGCGAATGACATCGTGAATTCTCTGTGAGTCAATAAAGCTTCCTTCGACTGAATCGCAGTTGTGAATTTGTCTATAAATTCTTCTGGCCTAGCTCTATCCATCCTTATTATAAGGTTGTGGTTGCGAATTAGGGGATACTAACTGTAAATTTAGATTTCCTTCTCAAAGTTTGAGATTTAGACTTTCATCCAACTTCTAATGAAAAAATATCTTATAAAATGCAAAACAACACTTAAACAAAACATTAGAACTAATCATTCTCCAATATTAAGATCAAAAGAGGCTTATGACTTAGGTTTGACTAGCTTAGTCCAACAATCTTCCTTCTTTTTTATTTTGACAACTTAGATTGATCTTAAGGAAAATTAAATGCATGATTTATGAAGTTGGGATGGTCAATGATCAAATAATCAAAGAATTCTATGTTTGAAAGAGTAAAGCTCCCATAGCTATTGCTCCCTGTCAACTTATGCTTTCCTTATGCACATTACTATTTTCTCTCTCAATGCTATTCTCTCCCCCTTTGGCAAGATCAAAAAGAGGGTTGAGTTTAAAGAGTGAATGAGGTGCATAAATTGAGATAAAGTAAATATAAAGAGCAAATAAGTATAAAAAAATAAAAAAGAGGAATCACATAATGTATGAAGCAATGAATTGCAAAAAGAACACTTTTATTTATTTAATAAACTGTGGGATCACAAGCTTTTATATCAAGAATATAATAAAACAATAGAATAAGAAACATTAAAGACAATCTAGAAGATTGGAGAGCTATCATTGTCTCTAAAATCATTAATGTCTTCATTTGCCTCTCTACTTTGAGCTTCATCACCTTCCTCAACCTCTTGATTATCCTCCTCTTCAGGTGTGTCTTCCCAATCCTTAAAATTTGGAAGATGGTAGTGAGTAGCACCTACTTTCTCCTGAAGATCCACAAGATCACTATGTACGTGGAAGATGAGGAGAAATCATCTCTTGATCATCCTTATATCTTGTCAAGCTTCTTGTTGATATAGGCAAAAGTGATTTTGGCTTTGGGTTTAGGTTGAGGAGGTGGAACAGGTTGTGCTCCCTCTTCAATGACTACCTTTTTTCTTTTTGAAGCATGGGATGTTTCAAATTTCTTTGCCCCAAAAGCACCCAATGTATAAGTATATGAGTCAAGGTAAATGTCTTTAGCATTGATGAGATATGATAAGTCCAAAAAGTTATGGGATGGAAGGTATTTTTTGGTGAGGAACTTCTCATTTTCCTCATTAAGAGCACCCACAAAACGGTGAATGGCAATGACATGGGTGGGAAGAAGAAACTGACTTTTGGGCTTTGTACTCATGTGGATCAATTAATCCATAAGGTAGCAGCTGGTCTGAATTGGTTTGTTCTTGGTGAGGCAAAAGAGAAAATCAAGGTCTTTTTATGAAACCTTCTCGTTTCCATCACCTCTAACGTTGACATGTGATGATACGATGAAGGAACCAATTTGAAAGGGTTCAAATGTGTTTGGCTAGAGAGGTCTTGGGGGTCATGTTTGGTCTTGATGGAAATTTTAGACCAAAACTCTAAAAAGATGACATCAAGAGTGAAGATTAGGAATGAAATGTCATCCTCGACTTGAAGATTTAAAATGTTGACATTTGTTTGAAGATAATGAAAAAAGGATCCTCAAAGGTTTGAAATATTAACCTATATTGGCCTGTATGAGATTCTGCTCTTCTGTTCAGAGTTACGGTACACATAAATTCACGCGTTATCACTTTGTAACTGGGCTTATCACGAAAAGTGGACTCATTCCATCCCAGCTTTGAAGGAAATGTGTGGATCTCGTCCTTGATGCCTAGTGACTTAAGGAGGAATATGGAAGGGATTTTGTTAGGCTGGATAATCTTTAAGGAGTTTTCCTTGTACCTATCCTTCTCCTCCTTAGTTATCCTATTCATCATGTGCAGAGCAGGTAGTCTAGAAAGTTGTGCTACTACTTTGCCTTTTCTGCTCTTGAGGTTTTCTTGAGGGCCATTATAGATGAAGGATGATTAGAAGATGTTTAAGAGTAAGAAAGAAGAAAGATGAAGATTTCTAGCAAGAGTAAGTAGAAATACTATTTCAAGGGTTTATATAAGCCATGAAAGGGTGTGAAAATGGCTATAAATGGTCAAAAATTAATTTAATGAGGGGTTGCAAATGGTTAGAAGTCAAATAAGTTAAATGTAGGTAGTTACTCAAATTCACGATCATGACCATCAAGTTACAATCACTAATTACGAAATCTCTAAGTAACAAACAAAAAATCATTGGGAACCGGTGCAGTCAATGATCAAAACATTTGAAATTTGAATAAATTTATGGTGGGAATAAAAGTAGTGACCGCAAATTGATGATTGGCAAATAGATTGACAAGTGCCTGTAAATCGTGACCATGAATCAAAGAGTAGCGATTGTGAGTTATAAGACAAGAAAGATGACTAAGAAAAGATAGGATTTGACTATCTAAGATGTGATTCGCTTAATGTATTGATGCTTATTCATGTAAATTGGCATAAAGAGGCACAATTGCACAAAGAATTAAGACATCCAAAAAAATAAATAACACATACATCACACAAAGCAATCAATCAATAAAAAATCACACAAAAAGCATTCTAGAAGATCCACATTTCACTTCAGGGAGCTTCCATCAAGCATTCCCAACTCTCTCTTAATGAAGTTTATCCTTTCTTCATTGAGAGGTGTTGTGAAAATGTCTGTAAGTTGATAATTAGTGTTTATAAATTCTAACACTGCATCACCATTTTGGACATGATCTTTAAGAAAATGATGTCTAATGTCTATATGTTTGCCCCTAGAATGTCTGATAGGATTCTTTAAAAATTTATTGTACTAGTGTTGTCACATTTGATGAGAATGTGATAAAAAAAACTTTGCCATAATCCTTTAATTGCTATTTCATCTAAAGGACTGGGGTACAATCTACATATTCAGCTTTGACGGCAGATAGTGCCACCAAAACTTGCTTCTTACTAAACCAAGACACTAAACATTCTCCTATGAATTGGCAAATTCCTGAAGTGTTCTTTCCATCTAGAAGAATATTGTTATAATTCACATTCGAATAACCTATACTACTAAATGATGAATCTCTAGGATACCATAATCCTAGATGCAATGTGCCATGTAAATATTTGAAACTCCTTTTAACAACATTTAAATAAGATTATTTAGGATAAGATTGAAACCTAGCACATATGCATACACTAAACATTATATCAGGTCTAGAAGCAGTAAGATAGAGTAGAGAACCAATCATACCTCGATATCTCTTCTCATCAACCAACTTACTAGATTCGTTCTTGTCAAACTTGATGGTAGCACTCGTTGGTATTTTTGCTATTGTACATCATTCCATGCCAAATTTCTTGAGAATATCTTTTGTGTATTTGGCTTGGTCGATGAAGATTCCTTCTTTGGTTTGCTTGATTTGTAGACTAAGGATAAACTTGAGCTCTCCCATCATGCTCATCTCAAATTCCCTAGTCATACACTTAGTAAAATCCTTACAAAGAGATTCATTAGTAGCACTAAAAATGATGTCATTAACATAAATTTGCACTATTAATGTATCATTTTGACAAACAAAGTTGTGTCAACCTTCCCCTTTTCAAAATCATTTTGCAAAAGAAAAAAACTAAGCCTTTATACTAAGCTCTTAGAGCTTGTTTCAAACCATATGAGGCTCTATTCAATTTAAAAATGTAATTTGGAAAAATATGTGATTCAAAACCAGAAGGTTGTTTAGCATAAACTTCCTCCTCAATAACACCATTTAAGAAAGTACTTTTGACATCCATTTGAGAAGTTTGAAATTCATATGACATGCATATGCTAAAAGAATCCTAATGGCCTCTAATCTTGCTATGGAGGCATAGGTTTCATCATAGTTAATTCATTCCTTTTGTAACTAACCCTTAGTAACCAATCTAGCCTTATTTCTAGTGATGAATCCTTACTCATCTAATTTATTCCTAAACACCCATTTGTAACCTACAATAAGGTGTTCTTTAGGCCCAGGAACAAGTTCCCACACATTATTTCTCTCAAATTGGTTGAATTTCTCATGCATAACAATCACCTAACTCTCATCATCAAGAGCCTCATCAATAGATTTTTTGCTCGAATTGAGAAACAAAAGCAGGATTATTATCTAAAGTATTGAGTTGAGATCTAGTACTTGCACTCTTAGATGTATCACCAATGATTAGGTCCTTGGGGTGATGATTGAAAATCTCTAATCCTTAGGAAGATCTTAGTTTAGGATTCAACTTATTGATGTTAAGGTTCCTTATCTTCTTTTGATGATTTGCTTTCATCATGACCTTAGTAGGCTCTAATTCCAATTTCTCAAAATCACCTACAATATCATCAATAATAGAACCTTTCCCAAGATCAAGCTTATTAGATTCATCAAAAACAATATTCATGGACTCTTCAACAACCATTGAACTATTATTTAAAACCTTATAGGCTTTGCTAGTGGTGGAATAACCTAAGAAAATGCTTTCATTTGTTTTTGAATCAAATTTTCTAAGATTATCCTTGGTATTTAAGATATAACACTTACATCCCAATACTTTTAGGTATGCTAACTTAGGCTTTCCACCATTCCATAACTTATAAGAAGTTCTATTAAGAATGGGTCATTTGAAAACTCAATTTGCAATATCACACGAAGTATTGATAGGTTCGATCCAAAAGTAATTTGACAATGAATAATCATTTAGCATAGTTCTAGCCATCTCTACTATACAACACCATTTTGTTGTGGTGTTCTAGGAGTTGAAAAGTTATGAAAAATCCCATTCTCTAGGCAATAAGATTCAAAAAATTCATTTTCAAATTCTTTTCCATGGTGACTTTTTATAGAAGAAATGAAGTCACCCTTTTCATTTTGAATCCTTTTTGCAAAACTTTTAAAAGCATCAAAAGTATCATGCTTATGTGCTAGAAAGGATACCTAAGTAAACCTAGAGTAATCATCAACTAGGACAAGTGCATAATGTTTTCCACCTAAACTAGCATTCCTAGTAAGTCCTATCAAGTCCATATGAATTAATTGAAGAGGTATAAATGTACTTACAATATTCTTTGCTTTGAAGGAAGACTGATATTGCTTTCCCATTTGGTAAAAACCACACATCTTGTCTTTAGAAAACTTTAGCTTGGGAAGTCCTTCCACTTGCTTCCCTTTTGATAAGCTTTGTAAGAGCTCCATGCTATCATGTCTAAGTCTTCTAGGCCAAAGCCAAGCTTTATTACCAAGAGACACAAGACACATAAAGGATTGGTTGGGCAAATCGTCTAAGTCAATTTGCTAGGTATTACTTTTTCTTTCACCCTTGAATACTACTTTTTATCCACTAAGGTGGTAACTCAACATTCTTTAGGTTTAAAGGTGACTTTATTACCTTTATCACATAATTAACTTATACTAAGCAAGTTATGTTGTGAGCCATCCAGAAGTAAAACATCATTAATAAGAGAACAACCATTCTTACCAATGGTGCCAATGCCAATTTCCTTACCATTGACATTATTTCCAAATATGACATTGCCACCCTCATTTTCTCTTAGGGCTATGAATAGTCTTTTGTTGCCCAAGCATCCACTATCCATATGCCAATCATTTGCTTCAATGGTGGCTGCCAAACAATCCTACATGACACAAGTAAATCATTTTTGCTTTGGTACCCAAGCATACTTGGGTCCTAGGGGGTTAGGTTTAGAAAAATCCTTTAATATGAGGTGTGCCTTCCTAATACAACAATAAATGTTTATGTGACCAAACTTCATGCAATAGTGGCATTGAAATTTTGACTTATGAGTCTTTCTCCTATATATTGCCTTGGTATGAGTGAGGGGTTTTCTCATACCAACATAATGTGAATGTGAATATGAACATGAATGAATAGGTGTAGAAGTAAATTTTTTATATGTGTTTGAGTGAGCATGATTTTTATTGTAAATGTATGCATGATTGGACTTCTTAGAAATAGGCCTTGAGCCTTGTTGCACCTTTCCTTTGCCCTTAGGAAATAGTGGTTTAGTGCTTTGAGAACTTTTCCTTCTAACCATCTTAATACTTGATGTTTGAGGTGTTGAGGCTCTAATAAATGTTGAGTGAAAGTGTAGAAGAAAAGGCACCATTGAAGCCTAGACCATGCCTAACTAAGGGAGGTCTTTATGATATAATAAGTGTAGCCAAGCTTCTTTTCCCCTATGGAACTTAAAAATAAAGTTTTTAAATTCAATGACTTTACCCTTCAAGGAGTCATTTTCTTTTCTCAATGTGGTTAGGGATGAAGATGACTTGGATAAACTCTCCATAGACTTCTTGAGTTCTTCATTTGAAGCCTTCAATTCACTTATAAGGCTGTTTAAGGATTTAAACTCATCCTCTAATTTGGTGCATTTCTTTTTGTAAGATTTCATTTGTGACTTATATTTGTCACATTTCAAAATGAGAGCTTCTAAAAGCTCATCATCTACATCATCTAACTCATCAAATTCTGCATAAGAGTGAGGTGAAAAGCTTACCTCATTTGATGAATGTTCTTGAGCCATGACACACAAGTTTATAACCTCTTCCTCTTCCTCCCTCTTCCTCTTCTTCACTTGAGCTATCATTCCAAGTGGCTTTGAAGCTTTTCCCTTTTTTTGTCCCCTTTCTTCTTCTTCTTCTTTAATTTGGGGCAGTCATATTTGATGTGGCCTTTCTTACCACATTCATAACAAGTGACATCACTCAATCATTCCTTAGGGGTTGGAGTTGATTTCGTGAAGCTTCTTCATTCCTTTCTTCTTCTAAGCAACTCCTTTGTTCTTTTTGAAAGCATTACCAACTCATTCTCCTCTTTATCACTTTCCTCTTCACTTGAGGCCACTTCAACTTCTTTCTCCTTTGATGAAGACTTGAGAGCCAAGGTCCTCATTTTTGGTTTTTCTATTTTATCTCTTTGTCCTCTCATCATCTTCATTTCTTCATCCTTCTTTAAGGCTAGCTCATGAGTTAAGAGCTTGCCTATTAGAACATCAGTTAGTGCCTTCCCTATCTCTGGATTGGAATTTTAGATACTACAAACCCTGACACCAAACTTTTTAAGAGGTAAAGATTTAAGGATTTTTAAGTTTATCTCATGATTGGTGAGAATTCTCCCAAACTTCTTCATGTTTATGACAATTGCAAGAAGCCTATTCATCATGTCTGTGATGTTTTCATCCTCCTTCATCATAAATAGCTCTCATTTTGTCACATACATTTCAAATCGGCTAGATTTCATCAAGGTAGTGCCTTCATGGTAGTTTTCCAAGGCCTTCCAAATCCCATGAGCTGTAAGACAATGTTGGATACTTTTAATTTCTTCTATTGAAAGAGAACTTAGAAAGATTGCCATAACTCTTTTGTTTCTACCATTATATCTCTTATGAGCTTCAACCCATTCCTCTTTATGGATCAATTCCTCATTTTCATCCACCACCTTACTAGCTGGCTTTCACTCCTTTGCCACAATGTCCGAGAGGTCTACCACATAACTATCCAAGTAGATTTCCATCCTATACTTCCAATGAGTATAGTCTGCTCCGTCAAAATATGGCTTAAGGTAGGTGTGGATTCCTTCTTGTGCCATGATCTTTTCTCACACAATTAAGTTTTTAAGTGAGACTTAGCTTTGATACTACTTATTGGCCTAGTGCACCAAGAAAGGGGGTTGAATTGATGGGAGATAAAAAATTTAGAAGAAAAGGTAAGATGATTAGAGATTAAGAAAGGGTAGAAAAAGATGACAACAAGATGTTTATAGTGATTCAAGTGTTAACAAACCCTACATCTACTCCCTAATTCTTCACAATTGGGTATTTCACTTAACTAAAAATGGTGTTTCCAAGCTCACACCTAACTTTTACAATGTGTTTTATGGCTCACACCCAACCCTTAAAATTTGTGTTTTTAGGCTTACACAAAACCTCTCACAAGTGTTTTGAAAGGCTTACACATCAACCTCTTACAAGAGTTTTGGTAGCTAGGCTAACACTCAACCTACTTATAAAGGTGTTTAATGCTAACACCAAATAATCAATAAGGCATAAACAAAGTTAAGAAGAATGAGTAGCAAATTTGCAAGACTTTGGTTATAATAAATGAAATTCTTTTGCATTTACATTTGTTTAGTAGTGTATTTATAGGCAACAACCACCAAAGAGATGTTACACATAAACTATCCCTAAATCTCTAAGTTATGCTAGGCAAAATTTGCATTAAATGCCTGTCAGACAAAAGTCATGGTCGTGACTAACATTTTATGATCGCAATTTTCTAATTTACACTGAAAAGCTGAAAATTGCACCAGAGAACCCCATTCTGTATCTAATGGCTAATCCACATATCCTTCACCCATTGCTTGTCCAAGAAAAATAGTTGATGTGTTTGACCAACCAATCAAAAGTCGCGGTCATGATTGAACATTCTCTTGGGCACGACTAACACTGTAAATTCTTCTGTTTGGTGAGGAGATAACACTTTCTTGGGTCGCGGTTGTGACATATGCTTTGCCTTTATGATTTTTGATATTCCAACGGTTGCCTTGGACACATGGCGTGCTGTGATTACAATCTTGGTTGCCTCCTTTTTTACTCTGAAATTCACGATTACGATACATATGCGAATAACACTGTAAATTCCTCTGTGAGTCAATCAAGCTTCTTTTAGCTGTGAATTTATCCCAAATTCTTCTGGCCTAGCTCCATCTATCCTTATTGTAAGGTTGAGGTCATGGTTGCGAATTAAGGGATATTGACCTCAAATTTGGAGGTCGTTCTTGAAGTTAGAGATTTAGACTTCTATCCAACTTCCAAAGAAAAAATATCTTATAAACTGCAAAATAACACTTAAACAAAACATTAGAACTAATCAAACTCCATTGTCAGGATCAAAAGAGGCTTATGACTTAGGTTTGACCAATGTAGTCTAACACTTCCTACTAGCACTCCTTTTGATAGATGTTGTAGAAGCTTCATGCTTGCATGCCTAAGTCTTTTATTCCAAAGCCAAGACTATTGCTAATGGAAACAAGACACTTAAAGGATTGGTTAGCCAAATTATCCAAGTCAATTAGGTAGGTATTGCCTTTCTTTTCACCTTTAAAGATTACCTTCTTATCACCAAGGTGTTAACTAAGTATTCTCTAGGGTCAAAGGTGACTTTGTTACCTTTATCACATAATTGACTTACACTCAATAGATTATGTTTCAACCCTTCAACTAAAAAAACATTATCAATGAGAGAGCAACCTTTCTTACCAAAAATTCCAATGCCAATTATCTTATCCTTTAGTATTATTCGCAATGTGACATTGCCACCATCCTTCTCTTTAATGGCTATAAATAGCTTTTTATTACTGGTCATGTGCTTTGAGTACCCACTATCTACATGCCAATCATTGTCCTCTTTGGTAGCTTCTAAGTATTCCTACAAAACAAAGACATTTCATCTTTATTTAGGTACCTAAGTAGACTTAGGTCTTTAGGGGTTAGGCTTGGAAAGATCCTCCAATTTGAGATGTGCTCGCCTCATCTAGCAAAACACATTGATGTGCCCATTTCTCATGCAATAATGACATTGGAGCATAGACTTGTGATTTTTGCTCTTATATATTACCTTAGTATGAGTAGGAGGCCTTTTCATACTTTGGTTATATGAGTGTATGAGTGATGCGGAGTAGAAGAGAAGTTTTTGTGTATGTGTTTGAGCATACCGCTTGGAAAACATGTATGCATGGTTGGTTCTTTGAGGCTTAGCTCTTGAGCTTTGGTAAGCCTTTCCTTTGCCTTTAAGCTTAGAGGCTTAGTGCTTGGGGTACTTTTCTTCCCAACAATGTCAATACTAAAAGTTTGAGGCGTAGAATCTCTAATGAAGATGAGAGGAGAGGATGTAGATGAGGAGGCTCCGTTGAAGCGTAAACTATGTCTTACTAGGGAAGGTCTTTGAGATACAATAAGTGTATCTAAAGCTTCATTCCCTTTATGAAATTTTGAGATAGAATTTCTAAGCTTAATTACTTCTCCTTTTAAAATATCATTTTCGTTTCTTAAAGACTTAAGAGAGGATGAAGTTTTGAAAAGATTTTCTAATGATCTATTGAGTTCTTCATTATAAGTTCTTAAGTCATTTACAAGATCATTTGAATATTTAAATTCTTATAATTTTTCATTTGAGATTTATATTTATCATATCTCAAGGTTAGAGCTCTAAAAAGCTCATCTTCTTTATCCTCAAACACATCGTATTCATCATAATAATGAGAAGAAGTACTAACCTAATGTGAGTTGTCCTTTTGAGTCATGAAGCAAAAGTTTGTAATCTCTTTTTCTTCTTCTTCCTCACTTGTATTATAATCTTATATAACTTTGAAGCTTTTTTTTTCTCCTTATCTCACTTCTTATTCTTTTTATGATTGGGACATTCATATTTTATGTGACCTTACTTTCCATATTCAAAATAAGTCACCTCATTTTTCTTCTCCATGAAGTAGGGTGATGATGATGTCTTATTGTGGCTCCTTCTCTGTTTTCTTCTCTTTATGTGCTCTTTAGATCTCTTTGACAGAATTGTAAGTTCATCTTCCTCTTTTTCACTCTCATCACTATCACTAGTGCTTTTTACCACTTCATTGTCCTTGCTTGATTTGAGAGCAAAAGTCCTATTCTCTATAATTAGACTAGGTTGGTTTAACCTAAGTCATGAACTTTTTTTAATCTTGACAATAGAGATTGATCAATTCTAATGCTTTCATTAAGTGTTGTTTTGCAGATTATAAGTTAGTTTTTGTCATTGAAAGTTAGATGGAGTTCAAATCTCCAACCTTGTAAAGTTCACTCTAATTTGCAGTGAGTGTATTGTAAATTGCGATCACAAATCAATCATAAGGAAGAATAGAGTTAGGCTAGAGGAATTCATGGACAACATTGCTGCCGTGACACACTCAAAATTGGCAAAGCCTTAGTCACATAAGAATTCTCGATGTGTGTCACTCCTTAGTCACGACCGCGACTTTCATAGTGATAAAGGAGGGAACCAAAGTCACAACCACAGCTTGCCAAGTTCCCAGGTGTCCATTGAAGATAAAAAATCATGAGGGCAAAAGTTTGTTCGCAACCGTAACTCAAGAAGTTAAAGTTTTCTCTTCAAACATAGGAATTCACGGTCTAAGTCGCTCCCAAGGCATTGATATCTCGCGATTGCAACTTTTGAGAGTGGTTAGAACACGTGACTACAACTTTTAAGAGTGGTTAGAACACAATGACTATATTTTCTTGGATGACTAATGGAAAGCTGACATGTGGACTAGCCGTTAGACACAAACGGTGTTTTCTACTACAATTGGAAATTCGCGATGACGAAAAGGTAGTAGTGACCGCGACTTCAGTCTGACAAGCATTTAATACTGAATCTGCCTAACACATCTTATAGATTTCTTGATAGTTTTAGTCTAATGTCTCTTTAGTGGATATGAGCTATAAATACTCCACCGAACATATGTAAATGCAAGAGAATTTATTAATTTGTAACCATACTCTTACAAATTTACAACTCATTCTTTCAATTCTTATTTATGCTTTAGTGATTATTTGGTGTGAGCAATAAATACCATTGTAAGAGATTTTAGTGTGAGCAATAAATACCATTATAAGAGATTTTAGTGTGAGCCTTGAAAACACTTGTAATAGGTTTAAGTGTGAGCCTTGAAAACACTTGTGAGTGATTTTAGTATGAGCCTTGAAAGCACTTATAAGAGGTTTTTGTGTAAGCCTAGAAAACACAAGTTGTAAAAGTTTGGTGTGAGCATGGAAACACCTATTGAGTTGAGTGAAACACCTAATTATAGGGAATTGAGGAGTGGACGTACGGTTGGTTAATACTCAAACCACTATAAACTCTTATGTCTATTATTCTCTTTTTTTACTTAACTTCTCAGACGCTTTATCCCTCATTTTAATTTTTTTTTAGCACTAATTCAACCTCCCCTTCTTAGTGCTTTAGGCCAACAAGTGGTATCAGAGCCAAGTCTCATAAACAAAACTTAATTGGGTGAGTAAAGATCATGGCACAAGAAGGAATCCACTTACACCTCAAGCCTTACTTTGATGGAGCTGACTATACTCATTGGAAGTATAAGATGGAGATCTATCTTGATGCAGATGTAGTGGATCTTTGCGATGTTGTGGTTAAAGAATGGAAGCCACTAACCAAAGTGGTGGATAGGAGTGAAGAACTCATTCCTAAAGAAGAGTAGGTTAAAGCACATAGAAGATCAAATGGCAAGAATAAGAGAGCCATGACAATTCTTTTAAGCTCTCTCTCAAGAGAAGAGCCATGACTATCGATACTTTGTGTTATATTGCAAATCGTGTTTTCAAAAGACACATTCTTAATAATACCTCTTATGAGCTCTGAAATGGTAGAAATCCTAAGTTGTTATATCTAAGAGTATTTAGATTCAAGTGCTAAATCTTTAATACCAAGGATAATCTTAGAAAATTTGATTAAAAAACAAATGAAGGTGTTTCCTAGGTTGTTCTACCACTATCAAAGCCTATAGAGTTTTTAATAAGAGTTTTATGGTTGTTGAAGAGTCCATCAACATTGTGTTTGATGAATCTAGTAAACTTGATATTAGGAAAGGTTCTCTTATTGATAATCTTGCAGGTAACTTTGGAAAATTGGGTTTAGAGTTAACCACAAAAGAGGTGGATAAAGACCATGATGAAGACAAGTCATCAAGAGAAGAAGTGGAACCTCAACATCAATAAATAGAAATCCTAAATCAAGAGCTTCCTAAGGATTGAAGATTCTCCAAACATCACCCAAAGGACCTAATCATTAATGATACATCCAAAGGTGCAAGTACTAGATCTGTACTCAATTCTTTAGATAATAATCTTGTATTTGTTTCTCAATTTGAGCCAAAATCTATTTATGAGGCTTTTGATGATGAGAGTTAGGTAATTGCAAGGCAAGAGAAACTTAACCAATTTAAGAGAAACAATGTATGAGAACTTGTTCCTAGGCCAAAGGAACATCCTATTGTAGGTTGCAAATGGGTGTTTAGGAATAAGTTGGATGAGCAAGGGTTCATCACTAAAAACAAGGCCAGGTTGCAAAGGGATATAACCAAGAGGAAGGAATTGATTATGATGAAACATATGCCCCTGTAGCAAGATTAGAGGTCATTAAGATTTTTTTAGCATATTCATGTCACATGAATTTCAAACTTTTTTAAATGGATGTTAAAAGTGCTTTTTTTCAAATGATGTCGTTGAGGAGGAAGTTTTTATTGAACAACCTCGTAGTTTTAAATCTCATATATTTCCAAATCATGTTTTTAAATTTAATAGAGCCTTGTATGGTTTGAAACAAGTTCAAAGAGCTTGGTATGAAAGGCTAAGTTCATTCCTTTTGAAAAATAATTTTGAAAAAGAGAAGATTGATATAATTTTATTTATAAAAAGGCACAATCATGATACACTAATTATGCAAATATATATTGATATCATATTTGGTGTTACTAATGAATCTCTTTGTAAGGATTTTGCTAAATGTATGACTAGGGAATTTGAAATAAGCAATGGGAGAGCTCAAATTCTTCCTTGGCCTATAAATTAAGCAAATCAAAGAAGGGATTTTCATCAAGCAAGCTAAGTACACAAAGGATATACTTAAGAAATTTTTCATGGAAGGATGCAAAATTGCAAAAACACCAATGAGTGCAACTATCAAATTTGACAAGGATGAATAGGGTAAGTCGGTTGATGAAAAGAGATATCGAGGTATGATTGGTTATCCACTCTATCTTACCGCTTCTAGACCCAATATAATGTTTAGTGTATGCATGTGTGCTAGATTTCAATCTTGCCTTAAAGAATCTCATTTTAATGTTGTTAAAAGGATTTTCAAATATCTATTTGGCATATTGCAATAGGTTTACAGTATCCTAAAGATTCATCATTTAGCCTTATAGGTTATTCGGATGTAGATTATGCTGGTAGTCTTCTAAATAGAAAGAACACTTCAGGAACTTGCCAATTCATAAGAGAATGCTTAGTGTCTTGGTTTAGTAAGAAGCTAGTTTCAATTGCTTTATCCATCGCCAAAGCAAAATATGTAGTTACTAGTTGTTGTTGCACCTAAGTTATTTGGATGAAACAACAATTAAAGGATTATGACAAAATTTTTTATCACATTCCTATAAAATGTGATAACACTAGTGCAATAAATATTTTAAAGAATCCCATCCAACATTCTAGGAGCAAACATATAGATATTAGGCATCATTTTATTAGAGATTATGTCCAAAATGGTGATGTAGTGTTGGAATTTATAGACACTAATCACCAACTTGCGGATATTTTCACTAAACCTCTCAATGAAGATAGGATGAACTTCATTAAGAGAGAGTTGAGAATGCTTGATGGAAGCTCCCTGAAGTAAAATTTGGATCTTATTAAAATACTCATTGTGTGGTGTATTGTTCTTGAATGATTGATTGTTATATGTGATGAATGTGTAGTAAACTTCTTTAGATGTCTTAATTCTTTATGCAATTGTGCCTCTCTATGCCAATTTGCATGAATTAAGCATCAATATATTAAGTGGATCACAACTTAGAAAATCAAATTTTATATTTTCATAGTTACTTTTCTTGCCCTGTAATTCGAGGCCATTACTCCTTGATTCACGATCGCGATTTATAGGTACTTGTCATCCGTCTGTCAAACCATTAATTCGAGGTCGCTACTTTCTATCTGCATTATGAATTTTTCATCATTCAAAAGTTTTGATCATTGACCATGCCAATTTTTGAGGATTGTTTTTTTGTTACTCAAATATTTTGTAATTAGCGATCGAGACTTATTGTTCACGTCGCGAATTTCAGTAACTGCCATGCATTTAACTGATTTGACTACCAACCGATGGCAACCCATCATTAAATGAATTTTTGATCATTTATTATTGTTTTTACACCTCTTTTTGCCCTATTTAAACCCTTGAAATAATGTTTTAACTCACATTTGCTAAATTACTTCATCTCTCTTCATTCTTACTTTCAAAACCTTCTTCAAACTCTCTCCCATCTACAATGGCTCCCAAGAAAGCCTCTAGAGCAAAAAAGGGAAAAGTAATTGCTCAACCATCTGGTCTTTCTCCCCTCCACATGATGAAAGGGGTCACTAAGAAAGAGAAGGATTGGTACAAGGCTAACTCTTCCAAGATAATCTAACCAAAGAAAATTCCCTCCATATTTCTCCTTGAGTCACTTGAGATCAAGGATGAGATCCATGCCTATCTTTCAAATTTGGGGGTGTAATGAGTTCATTTTCTGTGACGAGCCTGATTACGAGGAGATAGTGTGGGAGTTCATGTGCACCATAACCTTGAGTCGAAGAGCAGAATCAAGAGTAGGTCAACATAGGTTGATATTTACAGCCTTTGGGGCTCCTTTTTTCAATACCTTTGAATAACTCTCAAATCTTTTCAATCTTCAAGTCGAGGATGACATCCCATTCATAATCTCCACTCTTGACATCATTTACTCAGAGTATTGGTTTGAAATTTCTATCGAGACCAAACACAATCCAAAAGACCTCCCTAGCCAAATATATCTGAACCTTACCTAACTGGTTACTTCATCGTATCATCATCTTCTCCATTACTACAAGGGGTGATAGGAATGATAAGGTCTCTTAAAAATACCTAGCCTTCCTATTCTGCTTGACTAAAAATAAACCAATCCAAATGGGCCGATACCTTGTAGATCAATTGATTCATATGAGTACAAAGCTAAAGAGCCAATTTCTTCTTCCCTCATATATAACTACCATCTATCGTTATGTGGGTGCTTTTAATGAGGAAAATGAAAAATTCCTCACTAAAATGTTTTTGTCATCCCATAACTTTCTAGACTTACCCTACCATATTAATCCCAAGGTAATTCACCCTGGTTCATACATTTATACCTTGGGTGCATTTGGGGAAAAAAAGTTAGAAACTTCCCAAGCTTTAAAAAGGAAGAGGTTGGTCATTGAAAGGGTGCTCAATCCATTCCACCTTCCCAACCTAAATCCAAAGCCAAAATCTCTCTCTCCTCAATCAACAAGAAGCTTAAAAAGATAATGAGGATGATGAAAAAAAGATTTCTCTTACTCTCCCACCTCTATAGTGATTTGGTGGATCTTTAAGAGAAAGTGGGTGCTACTCCCTGTCACCTCCCTGATTTTGAGGAAAGGAGGACACGCTTGAAGAAAAGGATGATCAAGAGTTTAAGGAGGGCGATGAAGCTCAAGGTGGAGGAGTAAATGAAGAAATTAATGATTTCGAATATGATGATAGTTTTCTGATATTCTAGTTTGCTATTAGTTTTAGAATTTTTTTCCTTTGTTTCTTTATGTAAAGGTTGTGATCCTATAGTTTTTAATAAATAAAAAGTGTTGTTTTTATCCTTTGCACTTGACTGCTACATATGTTGTGTGATTGCCCATATTTGGTTCTTTTATTTATTTGTTCTTTGTGATTGTTTTATCTTAATTTATGCTTTATTCACTTGACACCAATGCATCTTGGTTCAATGTATAATCTTTACCCTCTTTTTGATCTTGCCAAAGAGGGAGAGAGACTAGTTGTAAAAGAATGTGAATAAAGGAAGTATAAGTTTAGGGGAAGCAAATAATAATATAAGCATAAGGAATGTGCACAAGGGAAGTATATGTTGAGGGGGAGCAAATAATAATAAGAGCATTATTTTTCAATCTTATAAATCATTGATTATTTGATTAACAAGTTTTTAAATCATTCACCATCCCAACTTCGCACTCATGCAATTCATTTTTTTTTTTAAAAAAAAAAAAGTAAAATCAATCTAAGTTGTCAAAATAAAAAAAAAAGGGAGATTGTTAGACTCGGTTAGTCAAACCTAAGTCATAGGCCTCTTTTGATCTTGATAATGAAGATTGATTAGCACTGATGTTTTGTTTAAGTGTAATTTTTGTAGTGTATAAGTTAGATTTTCATTAGAAGTTGAATTAAAGTCTAAATCTCTAACTTTGAGTAAGGCATCCAAATTCGCAGTTAGGATCCTTTAATTTGTGACTATGACCCTGCAATAAGGATGGATTAAGTTAGTCCAGAAAAATTCGCAGAGGAAATCACAGCCATGATCTAGCTAAGGGAAACTTGACTGTCACACAGAGGAATTAACGGTGGTGTTTGCATCTTCTGTCATGATTACGAATTTCATAACTGAAAGGAAGGAACCAAGTTTGCAACCACAATACGCCAAGTGCCCAAAGCAACCGTTGGAATATTAAAATTTACGAGTGAAGCACTTATCACAATTGCAATCAAAGAAAGTGTTTTCTCCTCACCAAGCAAAGGAATTTGTGGTCTCAGTCGAGCCCAAAAAAAGACATCAATCGCGACCGCAACTTTTGATTGAACATTGGAACATAACGACTATATTTCTTAGAGCACCAATGGCACATCGACACATGAACTAGCCGTTGGACACAAAATAAGGTTCTCTACCACAATTTTAGGCTTCCTAGGGTAGATTGGAAAATCACAACTGTGAAATGCCAGTCACGACCGCGATTTCAATCTGATAGGCATTTAATGCAAAATCTACGTAGCTTACCTTAGAGATTTAAGCATAATTTGTAAGTAACATCTCTTTGGTAGATGTTGCTTATAAATACTCCACCAAATAGATGTAAATGCAAAAAAATTTTATTAATTACAACTAAACTCTTGTGAATTTGCTTCATAACTTCTTATTCTTGATTTGGAAGTCTTGATTATTTGGTGTTAACATTAAACACCTTTGTAATTAGGTTAAGAGTTAGCCTAGCTTCTAAAACTCTTGTAAAGGTTGAAGTGTGAGCCTAGAAACATAAAGTGTAAGGGTTATGTGTGAGCCATAAACACATTGTACAAGTTTGGTGTGAGCTTGGAAACACCATTTTGAGTTTAGTGAAATTCGCAATTGTGAAGAATTGGGGAGTGGATGTAGGATTTGTTAACACCCCAACCATTATAAATATCTTATCTTTATTGCTTCTACATCTTCTCAATTCTCTAAGCACCTAACCTTCCCTCTAAATTTTTAATCTCCCACCAATTCAACCCCCATTCTTGGTACATTAGGGCCAACAAGGCCAAATTGGGAAGGCCCCTAGATAGTCAAACAAATATACTTAGGTGGCACGGTGAAACTAGCAAATATGGATGGGAATGAATTCACCAAATTGGTGAACTTAGACCGATTGAAGAAGTATTTTGTGTGAGGTGTGAGAAAAGTAAAATAGCCTCCTAAGTTGAAAATCTAAAAGGGCGGCTTAGGCAAAAATTAGGGCATAAATAAATAATGAAAAGAAAGAAAAGATATGAAGAAAAAAGAAAGAACAAAACTCGCTAAGTCAAAAATTCAAAAGGGTAGCTTAGGCAAAAGTTAAAACATAAAAATGCATAAAATAAATAGAGAAAAAATTATGAGAGTGCGACTGACTACTAGGGGACCACTGATAAGAACAACTGAGCAATGATAAAGAAGATACAAATGGATGAGCAAATGACTAGTGAAGTAAAGGCATTATGCAAAACGATAGGAAGATCAAATGTGCCAATGTTAAAAGTGGAAGTCATATATTTAATTAATGCCTAGATATGAAAAATGTAAATGATTTGTGCTAAGCATAATATTAAATGGAAGTACATTTGCATAATTAAAGTGAATGAATCATACATGCTTTTGAAATAGAAGTGAATATAAAACAATTTTTTTGAAAAAGATCATTATCTCCTACTTGCTAATGCGATGCTTGTAGATCTAAACGTTATGTACCCATGCCATGTTGTTATTGTCAGGTTGTGGATCTTGGCCTGTGTAGAAGTTGTAGATATGATGATTAGTCCATGTAGCCTTAACCCTATCTAGGAAGCATTAAGACAAAGGACGCTCTATAAATGAAGGAAGGAACTGCACTTTGAATTAAGGTGCACTGAACTAGCAATGCATGCGAGCTGGGTCATAAAATGTGCTTGAAGCTAAGGCAGAAAGGATGATGCAATCCCTATAAGTCCTTGAGGTAACATGGGACAAATTCCACCAAAGGCAGCTTTAATGAATGTCGATGGCAGTGATGTGAGACATCCATTCAGACCATTCAGCTCTAGTAGTAGCTGGCCTCGACAGGCAAAGGTTCAAATGATGTTGCATATAGTAAAGCCTTGCAAACATGGTAAGGGTTGCTAATAATCCCAATCTCTCTTGCAGGCATATCTAAAAAGGAAGTAGGAACAAAAGAAGAAAAGAAAGAAACATAAAAGTACGCTCGTTAGGTAGAAAACATAAAAGGGTGACCTAAGTAAAAGTGAGTGACCTGTTGGATTGAAAACCCACAAAGGTGATCCAGACAAAAATTAAGGCAAAGAAAAAATATAATAAAAAAGAAGAAAATACATGCAAGAAAAATTACTGCAAGAAGAATTCTTACATATAGCAATAACGGGCTCCCTGTAAAAGAATCACTAACACCAAGAGCCATCCTATCAAGTCTTGTGATGGTCTCACTCAAGATCATCGGTATTGAGGTCCTCCCTAACACAGCTCCCTCCAAAAGTGGTAAAATTTATAAATCTATCTCGATATCCTCTCTCTATAGCAAATACTCATCCATCAAAATGGCTATCGCAATACGAGGTTGAACTACCTGACATGACCTTTGGAGGGGAAGAAAGTGATAAAAGGAGCCATGAGAATCTTCACCTTACCTAAATTGCACTTGAGTACCTTTTCATGTCATAAATCAAATAGCTCTACCATCTTTCAAAAGTGTGGGTAATCCAATTGTGGTATAGCAATTTAATCTACTGCTATTACATGACAATCGAGAATGGCACCAAATTCCTTTAATAGGGGCAAACCTCTATATCCCTAAAATGAAAGGTATGGGTCATGAAATCCTATAATTCACAAGTTGCCTGCAAGAAGTGAGTGTCGAGGTAGACAAAAGAGAGGTAATGGAGAGCTAAAAGGCCCACCCATAGCAGATCAAACCAAATCTGGGGTGAAAGAGACCTTAGAAATGGGTATTTATAGAAAAAGATCAAGCTTATAAGTTGCACAATCTTTGATCAAGGTTGTATAGCCCCTAACCAGTATGTATAGCTTTCTAATTGGGCTATATAGACCTCAGCCTAAGGCTGTATAACCCTCAGTTCTTAGAAAGGGTCAAGCAACCTATCTTTCATATTATAGACATAAAATGGTTAAGCAACCTCTCTCTTGAAAGCACTTAAATTAACAGAATGATAACACACACCCAAAAATGTACATTCAGGGGCCAAAATTATGCATATGTATTTAAAGAGAAAAAATATCAAAGTTTGTCAAAAAATAGAGACAATGTCACCTCAATTCATCCTAGAAAGGTCCTAAGCAAGCTTTCAAATCACTTGATAAACTTTAAAACTGTATAAATATATTGTACTGGGATGAGAAGAAGTAAAACATCCTAATAGTTAATGAAAAAAAAAAGGAAAGGGTCTTTATAGCTCAGTTGTCACTGCTGGGTTGCATCAGAATCCTTTGCCTTTCTATCAGTAGCCACATACTTGTGCTTCATGGCTACTTAGGCTTAGGTCTTTATCTCTATCGATTCCTTCACTAGACATTACTCCTTCTCTCTAATCTTACGGTTTAGATGTTGGATCGTCTCTTGTAAAAACACGAGGGTTAGGATGTATAAGACATAAAACACACAAAATACAAATCATGAACATGTATACATGCATTATATTGCTTGCTTTCACTAAATTGCATAGTGCATGTCTGCTGTGTCACAACCCTCTTTAGGTAGCAATTGGGTCAACCATATCTTTATCATGCATACGAAGAATTTGCAATAAGGAAAAAAGAGTTTTCTCACCACCATTTCTTACATTATAATTAAAGTACAAGAAACACAAGGAGAAAGTACTTACGTGGGTCGTCTTGGCTGGTTCAAATGAATAGGCAAACTATGTGATCCGTAATGATCTCATGGACTTGATCAACGAAGTCATGCAGGACTCCACCATGTTGTTTGGCATGAAAGCTATGTCTCCTACTATCACAGACTCCACCCTTTTTCAAGTCATGCCATGGGCCTATTTATGGTCCCTAGTAGCGGCAACACTAGATGCAAAAGTCGAGACAATAGATTACCATGTAGCTTGTGCAGTGTTGCCCTAACTCCCATGTTGTAAGATAACCCCTTCGTTCGACACGTGTTAAAGGAAGGCCCGACTAGCCATCTTTGACAAAAGGAGACTCCCCACGAGTGCTCTGACCATCTATGACCTATATAAAGTACTGGCAAAAGATAGTTGCTCCTCTAGCATAAAGTGGAAGGCTACAACAAGATCTAGACATTTAAGATTGCTTGCCCAAAATAGACTTATAGGCAAACACTATGGGATGGGTCACTTGTCTAGCCCCTCGTACTAGTGGAAGACACGTTAACCAAGGTACCCCTCCTAAATGGAGGGCTCTACCATCAGACGGTGGTTGTAAGAGACAATCTAAGCCTCTACCACCTCTAAGGGCCACATCTCCAAGGGATCCCTCTAATCAAGATGCAACTGCAATAAGGATTGAAAACCATTGTGAGTATAAAGTCAAGTAATGAAAAATTAATAATTATAACTCACATAATTTTATCTGTGAAGGGAGAAGTACTTGGTTCAAAGTGATCGTGTTCAGATGAGCATGCCTGGCAATAATGGAGGACTCAACATAAGACATGATGCTCCACCTCACTAAATGAGGGTAACCATTATCCATATCATCCTTAGGGTCCAACCCCTCTAATAGGCCCTGTCAATAGAGATAGCATGAATTTTAGAACAACCAAAACAAAACTAAGTCACAAAAAGGGAGGTAAAAGAAACTTATAATGAGAACTCTCTATGCACAACACATATACCTCGAGCACCGAGAACATTGATCGAGGTGTCTGTAAAGGTACTAATGTTGCAGACCCCCAGTTGAAGTGGTGCAGTAGGCCTAAATCCTCCAACATTGGCATCAAGCATAGCTTGACCATATTAGAGGCACTCAAGAGTAAAATTCTCAATAGCACGTACAGTAGGAAATAGTATGTGTGCTAATCAACCACCTCGCTAAAGTTTTTATTGGTGACTTGAGGCATATTAGTCTGTATGCTAGATCTCATATGCTCCCTTTAAGTAGGGGAATGCAACCTAGAACCCTTAACAAGTAGTCTTTCTGAAGCACTGCCATGATAATTAAAGTGCATTTGCATAATTAAAGTAAATTTAGTCATACATGGCTTTGAATTAGAATTAAATATATGACAATTCTTTTCTCATAAAAGATCATTGTCTACAATTTATTAATATGATGCCTACAACTCTAAAGGTTCCATAACCATGCCATGTAGTATGCATCATTGTCATGCTAAGGGTCTCAACCCATATAGAAGTCGCAGATGTGATGACTAGTCCAAATGGTCTTAACCTTATCTAGGAAGTGTTAGGTCGGAGGGCCCTCGGCGAATGAATGGAGGAATTGTACCTCAAACTGGGAAGCACTAAACTAACGACACATGTGAATAGGGTTGTAAAATGTGCCTGAAGCTAAAGCAAGAAAGATCACGTTATCCATAAGTCTTTATGGTAACACATGATAAGTTCCACCATGGACAGCTTCAGTGGATGTCGGTGATAGTGATATGGGACATCCACTCAACCCATTCGACTTTAGTAATGGCTAACTTGGTCAAACAACTATTTGATTGATGTTGTGGATAATAAATTCTCACATCCATGGTCAGGGTAGTCAATAGTCCTAACTTCTATTGTAGTCATCTCTTAAAAAAATGAAGAAAAAGGAAAATTATAAGAAAATGTAAATAAAATGCTCATTAGGTTGAAAACCTAAAAGGGTGGCCTAAGTAAAATTAAACAGCACACTGCATTGAAAACACCTAAAGGTGGTCCAAGTATAAGTTAGGACAATAATAAAAAAGAGAAGAATAAGAAGGAAAAATAAAAAAGAAAAAAAAAGAAAAAGAAAGAGAAGGAAAATGGTCATAGGAAAAATTCATACCTGTAGTAACAATGGGTTTCCCATGAAGGAATCATTGACCCCCAAAGCCACTCTATCTAGTCCCACGATGGTCTCTCCTGTAATTGTTGACACAAGGGTCCTTCCTGATTCTGCTCCCTCTAAAAGTGGTAAAATCTAACGATCATTCTTGTTGCCATCCCTCCTCAGTAGATACCAGCCATTAAAATAATAGCTACAATACGAGCTTTAGCAGTTTGAGCATTACCCCTAGAAGGGAAGAAGGTAATTAAAGGGATCATGAGGATCTTCTCCTCTCTAAGCGTGTACCAGGGGACATCCTCATATAACAAGTCAAACAGCTACACCATCTTCTTGACATGTAAATAATTTAGTTGAGGTAGTGTAATTTGATCTCCTATTATTGCACGACAGTCAAGAATAACACTAAATTCCTTTAACAAAGGACAAATTTCTATATCCTCAAAGTGAAAGGTATGGGTAGTGGAGTCCTACAAGTCACAAGCTACTAATAAAAATGAAAGCCGATATAAACATTAAAAAGGTAATGAAGATTGAAAAGACCCCCCATGGTAGATCAGACCAAACTTAGTGTGGGAGAGACCTTAGAAAGGTTCTTACCATATTTGGGGAATTAAAGGAAGCAAATAAAGAAAGAGAGATCAAAATGATCTTTTATTGTAGGAGGACGGACCCATGGGTTGTACAACCCCTAACCTAGGTTGTATAACCCTCAAGTTGGATTGTACAACCCTCCCCTTCCATGAAGATAGATTGAATGGTTTCCCCTCTGGTTTCCAGGTTAGAGAAAGCTTGAGTATCTATGTTGTAAAACATGTATGCAAAGGAAGTAACAATATATGTTTAAGATGCATGTTATGGGAAGGGAAATCAAATTTTCACATTGGCAAATCAGATACCAAAGTTCAACAAAAAATATAGGCAATGTCATCTCAGTTTACCGTAACATATCTAAAGCAAACGTCCAAAAGTAGGGCTTTTAAATTACCCATATATTATGCTATTATATAAATATATATTAGATAAATTATACTGTAATAGAAGGAAAAGAAGAAAAAATGTCCTAAGCAGCTAAAAAGGGTTTGTGGTAGAAAGGGCTCAATTGCCTCCGCTTCTAGAAGGGGTCACCTCAAAATCCTCTACCTTGCCATCTATATCTACATATTTGTAATCTCTGGCTCTCTGGGCTAGATGCTGCATCTCTACCTATAATGCATTGATCCTTCCCCCTGATCTCACAGTTTTGGCACTAGATCACCTTCTGCAAGAAACACGAGGATTAAAGATGTTTAGGGCACTGAGCCGCCTTCTGCAAGAAACACTAGGGTTAAAGATGTTTAGGGCACTGAGCACATAAAACACAAACCATGAACATGCATGCAAACATTATTTTATTTATGTTTCACTAACCTATATATAGCGCATCTATTATGTCACAACCCTTTTCAGTGCAGCTATCAGGTCCACCATGGCCTCTACTTGGATGCGAGAAATCTATAAGAAGGGAAAAAGAAATGCCATCAAAAGTATGATTGACAATATAAGGTACAATAAAGGCAAAGAAACAAAGTACTTATGTGAGTGGTCTTAGCTAGCTTGAAGGCACAAATGGACCAAGTGATCTATAATGACATATTGACCCAGTCAACGAAGCCATGCAAAACTCCACCAGGTTATTCAACATAGAGGCCAAGTGGCTCGCCACTATAGACTCCATGCCTCCTAAAATAGATTTTTAAGCCCATTCGCAACCCCAAATGTTAGTCAAATCAAACCCAGAAGTAGAAGTTTAAGGTTTTCGAGTCACCTAGGTAGTGGTGCCTCAACCAGTATGCTGCAGGACAATGCCTTCATTAAGTGCATAATAAGGAAATGCATGGATGGCTACCTCAGTCAAAGGAAGGATCCCCATGAATGCACCAATCATCTAGGACTTGTGGGAGACCCCTACAGAAGATAGTTGTGTATGTATCGCAATGCCATAACAAAGTTCACACCCATTAAATCCCTTACTTGAAACAAACTAGTAAGCAGACGTTGTAGGATGGGATGTTCATTAAGATACTCACACCAATGAAACATGTGCTCTCCTAGGTACCACTCCTTGATGGAGGGCCCTACCATCAAGTGGCGACTGTAAGAGATGACCTCAACCATTACCACCTCTAATGCCTGTGTCACCATAAGACCTTTACAGTCAAGGTGCGACTACAATAAAGATGCATACTCACTGTAAATATATTACTAGAAAATATAAGGAATAATTATGACTAATGTAATTATATCGATGCAGGAAAAATACATGGTCCAGAGTGATGGTTTTCAAGCAAACATGTTTGGTAGCTATAGAAGAATCCTCATAACTCATGATACTCTATCGTGCAAAGCGAGGATAACTGCCCTCCACGTCATCTTTGGGATCCAACCACTATAGTAGGCCCAACTTAATGACACAATCTTATTAATAAGCAATGATATGAGCCTTAAAATGATGAAATAAGGCTAAAGAACAAAGAACAAAGGAGATGAGTAATGCTCACAATAAGGAATCTATAGACACCGCACATATAGCTCTAACCTTAGAAGCATCGATCAAGATAATGGTATAGGTATGCTAACATCATAGACCTACAATCAAAGTGGTACAACAAGCTTAAGTCCTCTAGCACAAACACCCTGCTACCTCAGAAGCATTCAAAACCATGAATCCTGACAAGGCATATAACATGTAGAAACTCACATGCTCATCAACCACCTTTCGAAGACTATCATTGACAACTGTAGGTATGCCCCTCTAAATCCTTAACCTCATCATTGTCCTACTCCCCTTCAATAAGGGAATATAGCCTAAGACCCTTTGTAAATAATCTTTTTGAAGAACTGGATAGTGTACTCCAAAATCGATAGATAATGGGGTGCCCTTGAATTACAGCCTAGTAAAAAAAGTGAAGTCCACAAGAGTAATCGTGATCTTGTTGATCAAGGGCAGATGAATGGTGTAAGTCATGTCCATCCATCGCTCTACTAGTGCATGCACCATCAACAAATCGATCCTTAGTGTCTCTTCAGGAAGCAGTCGTAAGAGGATCCAAATCTTAGTCGCTTCTAAGCAGGCCACAACTCGAGGGTGCAATGTATAACTCCACACTTTAGTCGGGCCACTGGAGTTGCCCCTTTGTAAGGAGATGATCCCCTAAGAAGGAGAAGAAAGATACAATAAATATATGTGTATGTGTTGTTAAGAAGATAATGGATCCTAATCTCTAGGGTTCAAACAAATTTTAGAGACAAAATATTGCAAGACAACAAATTCATACAAATAATGAACTGTTGACTTAAGTATTGACCCTAATTGCTCAGGAATCTCTTTTTGAGTTAATTTCAATTATTTTCTTATGTAGGTTGTAAAATAAAGCTTAAGGCATGAAAACCGAGGTAAACAACCAAACTCATAGACAAAAAATAAATTTCACCGAAAATAAAGGGTGAGTGTCCTAAAATATATTTCTAAATATTTTGAAAGCTAACCTAATGTTTGTAGGTAAAGAGTAAATTCAGGGCAACACCTAAGGCCTATAATGACAAAATGAATAAAAATAAAAATAAAAATGACAAGAAGAGAAATGACACCTCTTGCTCTTGAGGCAGCTCTTACAAGACGACAGTGCAAATTATAGACCATCGATATATCATCAATTAGAAGGTAGTTGGGCAGAATCATCTTTGCATTCATGTTCTTCAGCGGGCTCACCCACTCGAATCCCTACTAAGATCACAGCTGCTTTAGGGCATCTAAAGTCAAGAGACCCTCATTAGGAAACTCCTTCTGAATGTCGAACATTTCATAGTGGTGAAACTTGGCTATGATAATCAATGGAACAAGCTAAGATAGCCTAGGAACTAAGTCTAAAGTGTAGGGATAGGAAGTCTAGAAAGAGAGAGAGAGAGAGAAAGAGAGAGAGAGAGAGAGAGAGAGAGAGAGGAATAGTGTAAATAAGACAAACCATCATTATAAGGGCTTATATAGTGGCCTTGAGCTATACAACCCTCTAACGCTATACAGCCTTGGGCAGGCTATACAACCTTACTGGTCCTGGCAGACCTAACTCTCTCCTCTTGACTTGGTAAAACCATCCCCTTAGCCCTAAATGCTCCTGACTTCCCGAAGAGCTCTAGAACACCTATAATTACTAAAACACCCATAACATTCTAAGAGGTTACAAAACCCATAAAGTACCAAAATACCTTTAACTACTTAGGGAACTCCAAAGCTTTCAATTTACCAAAATACCCTCATTCCATTTAAAACACTTGAAGAATGCTCCAAGTTTCTTAATTTAAGTTAGGCCACCAAGATACCCATCAGTGACAAAATTGTGCTTTCCAAAACCTTAAAAGTATTTTCAAGGAAAATCCCTCTCTCCTAGAAATGGCAAAACCCAAGGAAGCATTCTCACAACCTCTAGGCCTGGGCCCATTACCTTGAGATGGGAACAAACTTTTAGTATAGTTGAAAAAGCTATGAAGATATGGATTTAGTTTCACTAATACCAAAAAGACCCAAATGATATAAAGGCCATCTGAGGGCATCCCCAAGCTAGAATCAATTTTCAGAAAGGTTGAAGCACATATGAAAAGTCATCAAAACACCTAGTACTTGCTAGATAGCTACTAGAACCACCTAAGTACCTGCTCGAGAGTTATTAAAAAGTCATCAAAACACCTAGTACCTGCTAGATAACTGCTAGAACCACTAGGGGATCCTTTAGGGCTTATGTAAGTTCAAAGCCTTAAGTCCAATTTGTGGTTAAGGGACTAAGTCAAGGCAATACTTTAGTACCATCCCTAGGAATTGTTGAGTCGCCACCCGATATTGGCCGGGACAAGAATTTGAGAAATGAAAAATTTAAGCCTAAACTATGTAAATTAGAAGGTCTATTTTGTCTTCACCCCATTAGAGATCAAATTTGCAAATTGGGGAAGAGATTAAGCGCCCCTAAATCGCTTAGATATTGAGATATGGCCTTCGAGCATCTTTGGTTCACTTTTAACATCTTAACTCATTTACTAATTAGTCCAATTTAATGGCTCTAAACATGCCTCTAGTGCAATCAAATCAAACAAATCATGTCAATATCTCAAAGGGGATGAGGGATCATGCATTATGACAAAGGGAATGACATGCATGTCCATACATCAACATTATGCATAATCATCTCAAAGGGGACGGGGCCATGTGACATGGCATAAGGAGTGACATGCATATCCATACATCCATTTTAAATGATCGTCCATAATCTCATTGGATTTTTATCAAGACCAAATTTATGGTCTAGATCAAATAAAACACCTACACTATAAAAATACAAAAGTTAATACACAAAAGAAACATGAGATAAGTAAAATAAATAAAAAGAAAAATAAATTAGCATAATTCGCATTACTATATCTCCTATATAAAGGTACCTATAAATGTTTCTAAATCCGTAATAAACACACCCTTATATCACATGAGAAGCAATTTAGCATAAAAACATAAACACATTCATCATGCAAGGTAAAGAATCATAAACATATGATGCAAAGCACTTGGATAATTTAAGTGGCCTAAGGCAAAATCATTACAAAAAGGGTCCTAAGATTAATGAATCCTCTCCCTTTGTAGCTCATAAAAAGCATGACATTTATGTGCACCACTAACCATTACAAGGGTTAAAATGCCCATCAATAAGGGTTAATACTATGAACCAAAACATATGCTAAACAACACAAGTAAAAGGTGAATCGATCTTATATGGATATCAAGGTCCTAAGAGTAAGAAACCCCTCACTTGGTCACTACCAAACCACATTAAAATAGAAGCTTGGAGCATCTTCTAATCAAGTATGAAAGAACTTAGACCATGCACATAAAGTAGGCTATGAAAATCACTTAAACTTGCTTAAAATTCCATTTTCAGATGAATAACAGTCATAGGCTATTAGGTCTCATCATATTGGTCTAATGGAGCCAAAAAACCTCATGAAAAAGAACTTTAAAATGGAAGAATTTAGATGAAGAAACATGGGTTTCATAAAGTTGTCCTTAATATAGTGGGTTGTACAACTTACATTAAGGTTGTACATACCCTAATTTTTAGGCTTTCAAAATAAAGCAAAAAAAAAAAAAAGAAAAAGTATCAAAAAGTGAAGGGGAAATAATGGCAGTATCTAGATGTTTTGTATTTTCTTTACCCTCAGAAGCTTAGTAGATGATTTATATCCTCTAAAATGCTTATGGAATGTACAAGAGTATAAAGATTAAACCTTATTCTACCTTGGGAATTAATGGAATAACCTAGGGTTTTGATGTTTTTATGTTAAACAATGCTTATGGATAAATTTTGGTAGACTAACACTAGTGTTATCCAAGCCTCCCCTTCCTCTTCAAATGAGGAGGTATTTATACATGATGGACGGGTGCACCAGAGACAAAACTAGTTTTGGTTGCAAGATGTCCATTTTTAATCACCAAAAAGGAGATGATTCTCTTAGAATTGTACATAGGATGTACAACTATGGTTGGGTTGTACATCCAACATTTAAGGTTATACATACCAAGGGCTTAAGAGGGGAACCAGTTCTAGAAGGTTCCCTTACTAGAGTTTAAGGTAGGGTGGTACAACTAAATAGTGAGTTAGCTAGCCTTGGTTTTTGGGCTATATAACCCATTAATCTAGGCTAGCAATTAAGGCTTGGTTTAGGCTTAAACTTGATTTGGCTTAGGCTTAGTGATGAGGCTTCAGTTTAGGCTTTCCCAGGTATCCTAAGGCCTCATTCCTCTTTTTTTAGTAAGTTCTCCTTGCATTTTAGGGAATATGTTTAATGATTTTCATCATTAAGCTTTGTATCCTAAGACTTCGAATCTAATGCATACAGTTTACCCTATAATTTATGGGGCTTGAAAAACAATATTTGAGAAATGGCTATTTGAACAAGTCTCATCAAAGCAATGTAAGGAATGTAAGCATTAGTAAAGATACCAAAGGATACAATTCTTTAGCAGCTCCTCAAACAGGTACTAAAGCTTATTTTGGCAACTTTTTAGCAAGTATCAGGTTTTGTTATATCTCTCAATAACTTTCAAGCATGTAAAGAGGAAGTTGCTATAGCTTTCCAATAGGCACCAGGTGATGTATTTTTCAATAGCTCTTTAGCAAGTACTGAGGAAGTTATTACAACCTTTCAGCAGGTGTTAAGCATCATTGTATCTTTTAACAGCTCCCTAGTAAATACTAAAGAAGTTTTAGCAGCTTTCTAGCAAGTACCAGTTGTTGTTGTTGTATCTTTCAACAACTCTCTAGCAAATACTGAGAAAGTTTTGGCAGCTTTCTAATAGGTAGTAGGTGTTGTTGTATCTTTTAACAGTTCTATAGTAGGTACTTTGGAAGTTCTAGTAGGTATTAGGTATAGTTGTATCTTTGAGGCTTGCAATTGTCTTCTTATAGTTACTAATGTTCTTGAATCTTTGCAAATGTTTTAGCCCTTCTAACTCTTGGTTCTAGCTCAAGGATGCCCCTTTAGATTTGTTTTATGTCATTTATGCCCTTTTGGCATGTCAAAGGTGTCTTGATGCCCTTTTAACTATCTTAAAGAGTTCATTTCTATCTTAAAGTGGTAAATTTGTGCCCACATGTTGTAAAAATTGCTCTTTTAGGTTTAGATATTCTAGTGATGGTGAAATCTCTTCTCGAATGTGTACTTAATGCTTTATGAAAGTCAAGCCTGCAATTATTGCTAATTTGATTGGCGTGTTTAAGGGCTAATATAGTCTTTTGATGTTTTGATGGGAGTAAGGGTATTTGGGTTAATATGTTTGTTAAGTTAGATGGTTACATTGATCCCTTAGGCCTTAGTGTGGCCATTTTCAAAAAAAAAAAAAAAAAAGAGCTTGAAAGGAGTAATTTGGAAAATTTGACCTTAAAGGGGTAATTTAGCAAGTTGGGCTTGAAGGGCCCAATTTAGGCCTACTAGCTTCTAGTGGTTTATATAGACTATGCATGGTATATACAGACCCTTTCACAGAACCTTCTTCCATAACATGGAGGTTGGTCTGTACAAACTGACCCTACTATATAAACCCCTTGATAGTGACTCCTTCATTTGTCTTATTATCCTTTCTCTCTCTCTCTTCTTTCTCATTCCTAAAAGCTCTCGAACTTAGTTTCCTAGGTTTTCCTATGCTTCGAAGAAGACACCATAGCTAATTACACCAACGACGAGATGTTTAACATCCCATATGATTTTTTTGATGACATTACCATAAGTGATGCCCTGGAGCAATTGCATTCCCAATGGAGGTTTACGAAGGCGAGCCCTTTAGCGGGTGCAACAATGGATGATTCTAGTAGGTTTTCCACTGTTGGATGACATACTAACGGTTTACAACCTGTATCGTTATTTAACATGAGCCCCCTCAGGAGTGGAAAGTGCCCTTTTCCCTTTCCTTTTTTCTTATTTATGCTTTTATTTTCGAACACTGTAGATCTTAGGCACCACCTTAGAATTTCTTTCTACATGAAAACATTAGGCTTGTTTAAAATATTCAAGGATAACTTTAGGACACCTACCTTTTATTTTTTCAATGAAGTTTATATTTTTTTGCTTATCAACTTGATTTATTGTCTTGGTCCATGTGCTTTTGCTTTTGCTTTTCATGGTTATATGCATGAAAATTAGGTTAAATTAGTTTGTGAAATAATCTATTAAGGATTATGATACTTGCATGTAATAGATAAATAAATAAATTATTTATTTTAATTTTTCTCAATAATTCGTTTGTTGACCCTATACAGACTCTTGACGTGTTGGTTGTGTCTCTATATAGTTGTTGCTCTGGCTTTTAGACTTTCCATAAAATTTTTAAAGAAAAATGTTTGGATTAATACCTTTGTCACCCAGACCAACTACTTTGTTCTTTCAAATCTTTTGTTCAACCATTCGAAGTTGTTGTTTTGCTTCCTTTTCTTGATTTTTTTTCCTCTTCTTTTTTTTCTTTTTTCTTTTTTTCTTTTCGCTCTTTTATTTCTTGGATTATGAGGGTCTGCTTAGTTTTGGAAAACAAAACTTGTTTTCCGGAAAAATTTTGCAAAGAAAACTATAAAATAGAATTTATTGTTTAATTGTAATATTTTCTAATTTAGAAAATTAGAAAACTGTTTTCTAAATTTTTCAAATTATAATATGTATTGGAAACTAAAAAAAGATGTTTTCTAAATTTTTCAAACTTTTTTCTCTTCCTTTTTTCTTCTCTCTATTCCATCTCTCTCTCTCTCCCCCTTGCTTCTCTCTTTCTTGTCCTCACCTCTTTATATTTTTGTTATTATTATTATTATTATTAGTTACATTATTATATTATAATTACTATTTTCTATTATTTTATTATTTTTTAAACCAAACTTAGCTAAAATTTTATTAAACTTTTATTTTTATTTTAATTTAGTAATTAATTTCCCTCATTTTGATTTGACTACTACCTTGTACCATTACCTTATTCGCCGTTGTCAATTACTAATATCATTTTAGACATTATACCACCAATAAGAGTAATTTTATTGTAATTTGTAGTTTTTTTCTTTTATTTTTAAAATAAATTACAAAGTGAAAACAATATATTATATTTGAATAAAATAATATTTTTAAATATACATTATATATATTTTTGTATTAGTAAATACATTATATATAAATAAATTTATGTTAAAGATACAAATAATGAATTGGATACATTAGCAAAATATGCAAAAAATAATTTGAATAAAATTAAAAATGAAAAATATACTTTATGTTTTTATCAAATTTTTAATACAATTTCATATAAACACCAAACTTGAAATTGTTATCAGTAATTTTTCATTCATAATAATTATGTTTTCATATAACTTAATAATTATATTTATATTACATAAAAATTTGTTAATCACTCAAAAACTAATTTTTAGCAATTATCATTTTTTTTTAACTTTATCTATTATGCATATAGTAGAGTATAATAAACATGTTATAATTTCATTTTAACAAATTGATTTGTTAAAATTAATTAAATGTACATAATAATTTTTTATAAAATAAATATATTTAATATTTCATACTACCGTACGAATCACAATAATAAATATTATATTAAATAAAAAAGTTATTATAATAAATTTTATTAGAAAAAATAAAAATTATGAGAATATCAAGAATTGAAAAGAAAAAGGTTAGACAAACAACTATGATTTTCTGTTTTTTATTTTCTATTTTGCAAAATAGAAAACTGGAAAACAAAGAAAAGGAGAATAGAAAATGTTTTCCAAAACTAAACAACACTAAAGTTTGTTTGTTGCTTCTCTTTTCTTCTTTTTAAGGCGACATCTCCTATCAGAAGGGAGGCAAAGCGATGGATCCGAAAAAGACATGGTTCTGAGAGTTGCACCCACAAGTAATAGTGCTATTGGAAGGGATTGGGCTCACACCCTTTCTTTAGATGCTGCTAGAGCAGGCCTCGAGGATCGATTATGCGATGACTCAAGCACTAGCTGAGTAGTGGATGGACATTATTCACACCTATCTATAACTAACCAGGGAGTTGACGATCATGCCAAGGGACTTCACATATCTTACAAGGATTCGCTTTGCCAGCATCCCTCTCCTTACCTACTCCGATATGCATGACCTGATAGGATTACATTTTCAGGCTATTTGGCTACGTCCCCTAGGTTAAGGGGAGTTGGACTTTCATATGATCCAAAATATAGGCTGGTACTCATCAGGTCACTAATACTAACCTAAAAGAGGTAGTAGCTAAACATGCATATTATTTTTTCCTCTATGCCCTGTCGAGGGTCTTATTCTTCAGTAGCTTTGATGTGGCCGAGATCTGCCTAGTGTTATTGCTAGAGGACTTAAGGTTCGTTCACCAATTCAACTAGGGGTTTATAGCCTTGGCGTACTTGCACTGGTACTTGGATTAGTGTTCCAGGGCAAGGGATACATGTGCAACACTTAATGGATACTCATTATGAGTTTCTCTTAACCCGTCTTTGTATCTTTAACTATTTTTGTTATCTCAAATTAATGTTGCTTTCATTGACAAACTTGGGCCTTCAAGCTAGGCCTACTTATGGGGAATAACCTCATGGCTAATATGAAGGGCAACTATCCTTGCTTTATCAAGTGGAGTGTGATGCCTCATATGGAGACTTTCATTATCAACAAGCATGCTTGCCTGAGCATCCTCATAATTGATCAGTACTTTCACCCTACAAAAGGAAACCTATATTAAATATAACTATACACTTATTCTTCTTAGTTTTATACTTATAATGGTTGTCTGGTCTTATTATAGTTGTGCCTTAACTAGAGGGGACCTACGAAGGCATGGTCGTAGAAAGTGGTGGAGGTGCAAGGCCTCTTTTATGGGTGACAACTCTTGATAGGACCTTCTTTCATGAGTGGTAACTGAGAGAGCAAGTCATTCATTGGAGGAAGGTCTTGCATGCTTAACTTATCCCTAAGTGTCCACCTTCAGATATGTTCTAGACGACTGACCTCAAGGATAAAATGGTGTTTCAAGTGGTAATGTGATTTGTATCAAGGGAACTACTTGTTTCAAACCATATCTCACACGACACTTAGATGATCAGGCATTAGTTGGCACAATCCTATTATCAAAGTGGCCATCAAGGCATTTCCTCATCATGAGAAGGATAAGGTAGTCATTCTCTAGCATGGGGCCTAAGGGACTGCTACGCAGGTCGCACAGAGGGCCACCACACTTATTATAGCTACACAAGGTAGCAAGAAGGCTAGCAGGTCTACATCTATAGGGCTAAAGCCTGTTGTGGTGAGCAAGCTGGATCCCATGTCAGACAGCTTAATGGAATCCTGCATGACATCTCTGATAAGGTCGATGAAGTCACTACAACTTGCTCAAATTGCTTGCTCCTTTGAGCCAATTGAGACCAGCCATGTGAGTATCCTTAATTTCCATTCCTATTGTATCTTACAACATTTAGAGTTATGATAATTTTTTACCTCCTTTTTTCTCTTAAAGATTTCTTGAATCCAGGCTGAGGCCATGGTCTACCTAATCACTACCTTGAAGAAGGTCATGACACAGTAGATGTGATCTATGCAAGTTAGTAGGAAAAAGACATATAATAAGTGAAAAAGAATGCATGCATACATGTTTATGACCCAAGCTTATATGTGTGATTTATGTCTTAACCATATTAACTCTTGGGTATCTTACAAGAGATGATCTAGCATTTGAAATGCGAACTATGAGATAGGGGTCAGTGTTTGGGTAAGGTTGAGGGCCAGATTGAGGCATTGAGTTAGGTGGCTAAGGAGGGCTCTGATCAAGAGTATGTCGCCATAAATGGTGACGCAAAAGACACCGAGGTGACCCCCTCCGAGAGTAAGGATAACTAAGCCTCTAAGACTCCCCAACTTTTATGACCTTTTCTTTTCTTTTCCATTTCAGTACAGTATATCTAAGGATTTTATTCATATTTGTATCCAATTGTAGTTAATATTTTCGATGATTTGAAAGCCCTATTGATTTTAATTGACTATTTATATTGTAAGACTCTCTATGTTGCACCAGGGTGACTCTGCCCCTATTTTTGTTAAACTCTGAAACACTTTAGCTTTAGTGCATAATTTATGTTCTGGCCTTCCATTTTGGTCTTTGAATGTATTTTGAAATATTTCGCTCTTCCTTACACATTCATATACGACTCAAGCAAGTACACATGGATTTCTCAACCCCGAACATAAAGGAAATATTGTTCAATTCTCTCTAAGAAGGCAAGTTTGTATAGCCTAGAGAGTCATCTATACTAGTGGTTGGTTGTATAGACCTTCCAACTTAGTTGTACAACCTTATACAATTGTAAGGCACTAATCAACCTCTCCTTTTTTATAAATAGCCATCCATGATTTTGCTCTTTAAACTCATCATTTTTAATCATTAAACCATGGTAATAACATTTTGAAAGTCTCTCCCATCTCAGATCTAGCCTAATCTACCTTGGGCAGGTCTCATTGTTCTTTGCTATTTCTCATCCATCCACCAAGATATAAGTTTTCTTTAGGTGGCTTATGATTTATGGGACTCCATTACCTATACTTTTCACTTTAGGGATATAAAGATCTGCCCTTATTATAGGAATTCGATGTGAATTTCAACTACTACATTTTAAATGCTAACTGGATTGCTCTACTTCAGCTAGATTACTAGCACATTCAGAAGATAATGGAGCTTTTCAACATACAGTAAGAAAAAGTTCCCATGTATATGTTAGGCAAGGAGAATATTCTTATGGCTTTATTTCTAACTCTATCCCCCTCTAGGGATCATGCTCGAGCAACTAAGGCCCGTATTACAACAACCATCTTGATGGTTGAATATTTACTATGAAAAGAGGATGGGGAGATTGATTTACAAATTTTACCATTTCTATAGGAAGTTGAGTTAGGAAGGACCATATACCGACAATCTTATGTGAGACCATTGTGGGTTTCGATAGAGAAGCTCTCGATGTCAGTGATTCTTTCATAGGGAGCTCGTTGTTGCTTTAGGTGAGGATTCCTTATAAGTGCTTCAAAATTTGAGATTGTGCTTTAACAAATGGAATCTTACGTGTGACTTCATTCTTTTATCCATCAATAAAGGGTTGAGAGGATGAGGGTTTATACATTATTAATAACTTCAAGAAGTGGCACGTGTTTGGATTGATGAGGGATGCTTTAGGCCTTACGCAAGTTCAAGGCCTTAAATCTAAATTATGTTCATTCATGGACCAAATCAAGATAATACATTGGTACCATTCGTAAAAATAGTGAAATCGCCAGTTGACTTTGGTCATGATAAGATTTTGAGGAAGGCAAAATCTGAACCTAAGTTAAGTCAATTAGAAGGCCCATCTCATCTTCACCCTATCAAAGATAGGGTTTAGAAATTAGGTATAACTAGGGGAAGGGGTTAGGCACCCCAAATTACTCAGACATTAGGATTTGACCTTTAGGCATCTTTAGTTTACTTTTAACCTCTTAACCTAGTTGTTAATTAGTCCAATTAAATGACCTTAAGCATGTTTCTAGCACCATTAAATCGAACAAACCAAATTAATGACTCAGAAGGAAGGGGGATCATGCATCATGGCAAACAGAGTGACATGTAACTCATCACATATACATAATCCTCTAAAAATGAGGGAGTAGGGGTCATGCATCATGGCAAAGGGAGTGGCATGCATCTCATCATCCATACATCACATATCCATAATCATCTATAAAAGGGGTAGGGTCATACAACAGGGCATAGGGTTATCATGCATCTCATATATATATATATATATATATATATATATATATATATATATATATATATATATATATCACA